>JARVZY010001568.1:0-44190 GCA_030686995.1 Artemisia argyi | reverse complement strand
GAAGTTCTACACACCCTTCACATGGATCTTTGTGGACCAATGAGAGTTCAAAGCATCATTGGAAAGAAATATGTGTTAGTTATTGTTGATGACTACTCTCGCTTCACATGGGTAAAGTTTTTTCGATCAAAGGACGAGACTCCGGAGATCATCATAAGACTCATCAAGTAATTGCAAGTTCGACTCAACAAAACACTCAGGTTCATTCGCACTGACAATGGAACGGAGTTCGTGAACAAACAACTTACTCAATTTTATGAAAGTATAGGCATTAGTCATCAAAAGAGCATTCCACGTACTCCTCAACAAAATGGAGTTGTTGAAAGGCGTAACCGCACCCTGGTTGAAACTGCTAGGACTATGCTCATCTTTTCTAAAGCTCCCATGTTCCTTTGGGCAGAAGCTATTGCAACTGCTTGCTACACACAGAATCGATCCTTGATACATCCTCTCTACTGCAAGACTCCATATGAACTGGTTAATGGCAGAAAACTATACCTCTCTTTTCTACGAGTATTCGGTGCATTGTGTTATCCAACAAACGACAGTGAAGATCTTGGGAAACTCAAAGCCAAAGCCGACATGGGCTACGTTGTTAGATATGCTCTAGATCGAAAGGGGTTCCGAATCTACAACAAACGTACCAGAGACATAATGGAAATGATTCACGTAACATTCGATGAGCTGACTGAGCAACAGGCTCCTGGACAAGCTAGTTCTGGACCCGTACCAAACCTTTTGTCTCCTGGACCCATAAGTTCTGGTCTTGTACAAAATCTCACTCCTGCTACTCCTTTTGTACCTCCTACAAGTGAAGATTGGAAGAAATTATTTGATCCAATGTTTGATGAATACTTTAAACCTCAATATGTGGCTGCTTTTGAAGCTCATGTCGTTCCACCACCAGCTGTTGTAGCAAATGTTCCACTTAATAATACATGGCCATCTACATCACTGTTGTTAGATCCAGAAGCCCCCACTATTAGTCATTCACTTACAATATCAAATGTTCAATCCTCTTCCGTACAACAAGGAGCAGCAGCTGATAACTCTTTTGAAATAAATCCTTTTGCTCCACCTGATGATGAGCCGTTTGAAAACATCTTCGCTCCTGAATTCTGAAATGATACAACGTCCTCTGATGATTCAAACACGGCAACCTCAATTCACTATCCTCAACCCCATGAGCATCTCAGAAAATGGACAAATGATCACCCAATTGACAACATTATTGGAAACCCTTCTCGCCCGGTATCAACCCCTAAACAGCTTGCCACCGAATCATTGTGGTGCTTCTTCAATTCTATACTCTCTAAAGTTGAGCCTAAGGATTTCAAAGATGCACTGACTAAGGATTCCTGGTTTATTGCTATGCAAGAAGAAATTCATGAGTTCGACCGACTTGAAGTCTGGGAATTAGTGCCTCCTCTAGATTGTGCTATGATCATTGCTCTCAAGTGGATATTCAAGGTAAAGCTTGATGAACATGGAGATGTCTTGAAGAACAAGGCAAGACTTTTTGCCAAAGGATACCGTCAAGAAGAAGGAATAGACTTTGAAGAATCCTTTGCACCTGTTGCTAGAATTAAAGCCATAAGAATCTTCCTTGCTAATGATGCCAGTCAGAATATGGTAGTATATCAAATGGATGTTAAGACAAAATTCTTAAATGGCGATCTTAAGAAAGCGGTGTATGTCAATCAACCTGAAGGATTCACGGATCAGGAACATCTTAATCATGTCTATCATCTGAAGAAGGCTCTTTATAGACTTAAGCAAGCTCCTAGGGCATGGTATGACACATTGTTTAAGTTCCTACTTGCTAATAAGTTCACCAAGGGTGTTGTTGATCCTACACTGTTTACCAGAAAATTAGGCACAAACTACCTTCATGTTCAAATTTATGTTGATGATATCATATTTGCCTCCTCTGATCCTAAGGAATGTGATCGTTTTTCACAAGAGATGAGCTCTGAGTTCCAGATGTCCATGATGGGACAAATTTCATTCTTTTTGGGGTTGCAAGTCTCTCAAAATCCCAATGGCATATTCATCAATCAATCCAAGTAAGCCAATGAAATTTTGAAGAAATTTGGATTCGAATCATGTGACTCAGTTGATACTCCCATGATCGAAAGATCAAAACTTGATGAGGACACTGTTGGGACCCCAATCGACTAAACCAAGTATCGAAGTATGATTGGTTCCTTGATGTATCTCACTGCTAGCAGACCAGACCTCTTATTTGCTGTATGTATGTGTGCTCGGTATCAATCCAAGCCTACCAAGAAGCACTTGGAATCAGTAAAGAGGGTCTTTCGATACCTCAAAGGAATAATCCACATGGGTCTCTGGTATCCCAAGGACACAGCTATGGCACTAATGGCATATTCAGATGCAGACCATGCAGGATGTCAAGATGCACGTCGAAGTACGTCAGGCTGAATACATAGCCATATCTTCATGTTGCGCTCAAATCCTATGGATGAAATCTCAACTTTCGGACTATGGCTTTTTTTACAACAAGATTTCCATGTATTGTGACAACAAAAGTGCCATTGCTCTTTGCTGCAACAATGTCCAGCACTCCAGATCAAATCATATCGACATCGGGCATCATTTCATCAGGGAACAAGTTGAGAAGGGAATTATGGAACTTTACTTCGTAAGGACGGAGTTTCAGCTTGCTGAGATCTTCACTAAGGCACTTCCTAGAGAACGATTTCCATTCATTCTTCCTCGACTTGGAATGAAGAGTCTTACGCCTGAAGATCTCAAAAGTCTTCAGGAAGATCAGGAGGAGTAAAGGACCTGCTTCACATATCCTTGTACATAGTTTTAACACAAAAAGAAAATAGAAAATTACAAAACATTCAAAACCCATAAAAATCAGAAAAACATAAAATCCATAAATATTCTTCTCTTGACATGTCTCTTGTGTAAACAATATTATGTACGTTTCTAGAAATGCCATTCAATAATGGCACGGAATCATACATATGCTCGAGCAAGAGTTTTTTCTTTTAGCTTCAAATAAAGTTTTGTTTCTAAAACATGTCGTTTACCAAAACTTTCTTTCAAAATGGCTTGCAGTTATTTCAGATTGTAACCCAGATTTAAACTTATGGTTTGCTATTACTTCAGATAACAACCCACTTTTCATTTTAAGGAAAACTCGTCGCCAAAAAGACGATTGTTCCTTTTATCGGGTGAAGTTCACCCGAGCATGGATTACTTTATATCCATGTCTCATTGACTTGATGTACGTTTCAGTGCATCATTTCTTGTAAAAGAAGAGAAGTCTTCTTTACATCACGAATACTTTCCATGATTTTTGAAAATCAATCAAACTCGAAATTTTGTATAAAATTTGCCACTCAATCGATGCTAAATGATTAATATTTTGAAGTAAAATGATAAATTGAAGATAGGTCATCGATTGAGGGGGAGCATGATTTCAAAAATTATATATCATCAAAACATGTAGAGAAAAAAGCACTGAATAAAATGATTGTTATGTGTTAGTATATGAATTTTTCATGAGTTTCTCGTTAAACTCTAAATCATTTAAAAACCCATCATTTCTAACACATAACATGCTCCCTCAAGGATTGAGGGGGAGCAAACGTATCGTCTCATAATCAGTTATCCTTAAATCTGATCACATTTTTCTCCTAAAATCTTTGAACTTATTTAAATCACTTGGGATCACAAATCTTAATTGGTTTAAAATTTTTGATCAGGGGAGAAAATGTGATTTAAGTATGAAATCTGATTAAAATGTGATGTTTTGGACTAAATGGTATGCTCTCCCATATGTGCTAAACTCTTTTGTATATCAATGCACATATTGAGGGGGAGCAAATGAGTTGTGATAACAAAAAGATACGGCATCTCATATGAGCGAGACTCAAACTTGACCATTGAATTGACGACACAATAATTGTCATCAATCGAAAGGACTAGTCCTGGACGGGTAATAACTTCAAGCTGGTCTAACCAGTGATGTAAGCGTGTCTCGAAAAGGACTTGTCTGAGTAGAGTATACCATTTCGTGAAACCTTTTGTGGATTTGATTGGGCCAGGTAATAACTTCAAACTAGTCTAACTACTGATGTAAGCGTGTCTCGAATGCCCGTTCATACTCACTAAAGGTGGATCAATTCAAAAGTGTAATCTCTTCCCGTCATGTGCAAATTTTTTCAAATCAAAACATATGAGTACATGTTAAGGGGGAGCATTTGAAAAAGATAAAACTCTCAATGTGCTAACAAAATTTGTTTCTTAATCATAAACATGTTGAGAGAATTTTCAATGATTTGGTTCATGGAAACATAGGATATTCATGAAGTTATAAGGTAGCTAAGGTTAGGAAAACCGTCCTATGATCTGCTAGAGCCAGAGGGATCTACCCAAGGACAATACCAAATAGATAGTATTAGAAAGTCCTTAGGTATGATTATGAAAAAAAGGAGTAATGTGAGAAAGGGGAAAGAAGGGGTTGAAGAATTAAAAATAAATGAAATAAGAAAGGGTGAAAAGAAATAGCCCTCCAATTATTCAACCTTAGGGCAGAAACCGGGTTCAATTGCTAAGGCGATATCGATATTGAAGACAAGACGTCATGGACCCAGTGACACACTGCACTAAACCTTCTAACCACTCAAGTTCTCTCAAAAGAGCTTGTTTCATTCTCACAGGGAACCGGTGTAATCTATCAGCTCATCTCTTAGAGATAGTTGATATTGAAGCAGGATACCTCTCCCTAATATCCACACAGCAAAACCAAATGCACTTATTGAGCCTAGAGCCTCGAGATGCTTAAAAATATCTCATAGGAACACGTGCTACTTCTACCCTGGTTGTTCAACGTTAAGAACACCAGTGGTAAACTTATGAGTCCTACGCAGATCTTAGCAATCTGCCAGAACATTTATGAGGGAAGTTGCTTATGTAACTCCCAGTGATTGAATGGAAATTCCAGCCAGGGTCAACATCAAGTAGCCCTGAAAGCAGGTCACTTAGGTAATTCCTTGTGGATTACGCTTAGTGGTCGCGGCAGTTACAGACGGTCAACAGTCGTGGAGTGATCTCCAGCGACTCACCTAATCGTTGATCTAGTTAGGTAGATCGTGTAAATACTCTCTGGGTTTGTCAATTGGGAACGGTCTTGGTAAGGGTTAGAAGGAGTCTTCACACTATGTTGTTGACAATCTCTAATTCTAAACCTGTAAGTACCGGGTGATTTATTGCTAACTGTTTGCTTATAGGAATTTCGGAGGTTAATGGTAGATTGCTGAAAAGATGCGGATCCATCCCCCATGCTCACACTTCGACATCATAATCTAAGAAATCATGATCATTGAATGGGCTTATACATGCTTCCACAACTCCGATGTTGAAAATCATGATTCTGAAATGTGTGAGCATGCCAATATAAAGATGGTCAAATCACATGGAGACGTTACTACTCAAAGAATGACTTGAAGATACACATTTGTATGATGAACTCGAAGTAAAGCCAAGGATCATCCAACTCATTGATCAAGTCATCTAGAATCCGCTGCTGAAAGCACAAAGTTCATGACAATGAAGAATCAAAGGCTACGAGCTACAAAGTTCTCTTCATAGAGTAGAATGCTAGAATTCAATGTGTAATTTCCGGGGTGACCTCCCTTAGGGGGAGATTGTTACGAATACGATTATTCATATTAAAGACTCGGTCACCCCGAGTATAGTTTAGCATTATGTAGCTCGTAGTATTTATCGTATTAGTTAGTACGTAGCTTAATATTAGTTAGTATTAGTGGAGTCGGGTCGAGTCTTTACCCACTGTCAGCTCAATCCACAGCCTGTTTAAGAGGCGTATCTTGTGTAACTATAAATACCTCTCTCCCACCAAGGGAGAGGGTTGAACCTTTCATTCTACAAGCTAATACATATCAAGTTTCTCTCTAAGAAAGGCTTCCATATTCTCTCTACTCTCTACCTTATATTCTATCCATATACCACTTAAATCATCCATGTTTTGATCATTAGTATACTACACGCGTCTTTTGCTCTTGCTCTCTTACTGAAATAAGCGCCAAAACATTTTCAGATTTGTTGTATAGACATATAAGATCTTATAGTATTGTAAGCAACTGTTTTTCCTTTCTTATGTTTATACAAGTATAAAAGGGCCATTTAAACTGTAGACTCATGGTGAATGCTTTAAGTGTCATCAACCAGGGCATTGGCCACAACACTGCCCAAGTGCGAACCAGGTAGCTCTTCTTAAACGCAAATTAGATCATTGATCGCCTCGGTCTATTGACTTGATTTTTTAAACTTATGAACAATTCAAAAATGAGAAATTAAAAGACTTTAATTGACACGTACCATTAGACTTAGGTTTGATGAAAACATGTGTGATATTTACATAGCACATTGCCAAATTTTTATGAATTGTGAAATTGTTGGTGATAGAAATGTGATTCGGATGAGTCTTTTACAACCCAAAGTTTCTATTTTGGTGCAACTGAGAATTGTACAAGACATTTTTATTGCTTTACCTGTAACTTTACACAATTATTGAACATTAAATGATATTGAAATTGTTCTTTATTTTCGTAAATTCGGTGCATGTAAAAAGGTATCTTACCTTTTTTACATTTATTGCCTAAAAAACAACGATACTATGCAAAGGCTATATGGTATACGACAGTTTCTGTTACTATTGTGTCATGTTAGTATCCTGTCGTTTTTATGTTGGTTATTAATTGTTTAACATTCGGACCTCATTTTGTTTTGCCTAACTTACGTATACAAACATCCTGCAGTAACGCGCGGGATTTAAAACCTCGTTTAGTTCATTTATTATTATTATTATTATTATTATTATTATTATTATTATTATTATTAAGAAATGCAACTAACTATCTTACAATAAATCAATCGCACTAAATGGTCTAATATGTTTTTTGATACATGTTACAAATGTTTGCTTGATCGAGTTGAATTATAGCACGTTACACAAAACACTTAACACAATTTTGCATAATCATTAATTGTTTGCCGCTAGAAATTTCTGTTGCTATGCACGGATACTCGCCTAGTCTACAAATAGATAAAATTCTCAAATGATGCCAAAATGTTGTGGCTTTTCCCAAATGATGCAAAAAATAAGTGGGTTTCCCAAAAGAGTCATGTGCGAATGTGCGACTCCATTATATGTGCGACACGTGTCATCTTTTTTAATAATAAAGTACATGGTTAGGTGGGTGTTTTTCCATATACTCTATTTTTGTCTTATTATAAGAGTATTAAAAAGACCAAAATACCCACTTTTAAATGTGCGACATTAAATGTGCGAATGTGCGACTCATATTTTTTTTACCATCATCATCAACAGCTCCCGGCGACAACTATGTATTCCGGCGATACCCATTTATTCCGGCCACAAAAGAAGCTTAACAGTTTTCACATTATTATGATACTAGTAGTTTAATGAACCGTTATATATTATAACCACAGTATGAAACATCTGTTAAACATCAATATATAGCAACATTTTATAACCTGTGAAGCTTACATTCTTTCCAATATTTACTTTCAAAATGCAGACTTATTAATAGAGTAAACTACACCGTTCGTCCTTGTGATTTGCGTTGACCGACGTCCTTCGTCCTTTGACCAAAAAAATTGCACCGTTCGGCCTTAAGTCAGAAACGTTATGCACCGTTTGTCCCTCCATCCAACGGGGCCACTAACGCTCATTAAATCTTGTTAACCATAAGGGTATATTCGTCATTTCACATCCATTTTTAATATATAAACCATTTAATTACTTATTTATTTCATTTTTACACTAAACTCACACACACACTCTCTTTCTCTCTCTAAACCCACCGGAATCTTCATATTTTCCAGCAAACACCAGCAGATTCCGGCACCGCCGTCGCTGGAGAATTTTCCGGCGAGACTTTTTATTCGCCAAATCGATAGATCGGGACATCCCCATTCTTTCTGGAGCGTTTTAGCTCACGGATCCCCCTACAACCACCTCCACGCGCAACCACAGGGACATCCTCATTAACATTTTTCAAAGCCCTTCTTTTTCATTAACATTTAAACCCGGAAGACTAAAGATATTTTTGGTGTGAGGGTGATGTTTGGCATGATGTGTCGCACAACAGCTGGGTTTTAAAAATGCATGTTGGTTCTTTCTTATTTGAATATCGATTAATTCTCAGGCGATTGGGATAAACTAAACAAGTTGTCAATTAATCATGTTAATGAGTTTATACAGAAATTGCAAAGTTACAAAACCTCATTTTTTTTATAGCTCATAAGCTTCAACATAAACTTATTTCATGGCTGATGAGGTTGTGATGTTGGGATTAGGATTAGTTGATTTTGTTGAGGTTGTATTTCATTCGGATGCGGAGTTTAGATTTGTGATTGAGCCGATTGGGATTTGGATTTGTCACTTGGATTTGGAGTTGAGATTTAGAGTAGTATTTCGATTTGTTGTGTTAGTTTGGATGTGGATTGGTTGTTTGTGTTTGTGTTTGTGTTTCGGATTGAGCGAGAGTATAATTTTGAAACTATTTTTATCAAGGTTTTTTTTTTTTGATAGATTTTTTTATTAAATTTTTGAAAATGAAAAGTGATCATAATATTTACTAGTATAAATGTGAATATAAAGTTTATTTAAGAATGGATAAAAACGGATAATAATGGAAAAAAACGGACGAAAACGGGTGACAATGTAAAAAAACGGACAAAAACGGGCGAAAACGTTAAAAAACGGAAGAAAGCGTTAAAAAAGGGACTAAAAGCAAAAAATTGCACTGTTTGTCCTTGCACCGTTCGTCCTTATAGTGCAAAATGACTATTATACCCTTATAAGCAAACAAGTTAACGAGCGTTAGTCCACCCCGTTAGAGGGAGGGACTAATGGTGCATAACGTTTCTGAGTTAAGGATGAACGGTGCAATTTTTTTGGTCAAAGGACCACAGGCTGCGGTCAACGCAAACCACAAGGACGAACAGTGTAGTTTACTCCTTATTAATATAATTCAATTAAAGGCAGCATACATTCATCTGGTTGTGTCCACGTGATCTCAACTTTTAAAAGTAACCGGCGGCAACTCTCAAAAAATCCATCAATCCAAACTCTCAAAAAATCCATTTATATATAGATCTATATTCAGGAAGCTTCAATCTATGTATAGTTTTTGTATTCGATGTGATGCTCATTTATATATAGATCTATATTCAGATCTATATTCTGGAAGCTTCAATCTATATTCAGATCTAAACAAAAACAACCATAAACAGATCTATATATACAAACCTTAAAACCTCATTGCAATCTCCACCAAAATTATAGAGACTGATGGCGGATCTTGATGTTTGCGGATCTTGATGGCGGATCTAGGTTTTGGCTGTATAGACTGAAGTGCTTGCGGATCTTGATGGCGGATCTTGCAGATCTTGATGTTTGCGGATCTTGATGGCAGATCTTGATGGCTGTAGGGTGGTTAATTAAAATCCTCATATAAATGGGTAAATCAGTGAGGACCGGTGGTTGATTAAAATACGCATGATCTAACCGTTGTATCCCCAGGATCATTTCGATGGAGTATCCCCAGGATCTGGGATTTGGTGGTGGTGGTGTTGATGACGGAGTATTTTGTTGAAAAGTGTTGTAGTATTAAAGACAAGGGTATCTGAGTCTTTTTAATACACTCAATAATAAGACAAGAACCCACCTACATTGTACTTTAATAATAAAAAATGGACACGTGTCGCACATTTAATGGAGTCGCACGTTCGCAAATTCGCACATGACTGTTTTGGGAAAACATGTTATTTTTTGCATCATTTGGGAAAAGTCTAAACTTTTTGACATCATTTGAGAATTAGCTCCTACAAATATATTAGAATTTTACCTGTTATAATCTTAAATGCTCTTATGTTGATGTAACTCAATTATGTGACTATTTTAATTAGATTGTGTCACCGTGTTGAGAAAATTCTGTTAGGATGTGAGTAATCTTACATATACAGTTAGTTCAACCTTAAGTATAAGGTTTATTTTTAGTGTCGCCCTATAATTTAGAAATGGCATATTTAAACTTAAAAAATTTGATCTTCAAGTTCCTAATATATTTTTCGGCTATGTTTGATACACAAGATTATTGGGAGATTGTGCTTATTTTTTCAAAAAATAAGCTATTTAAAAAATAATTTTTGTTTGACAGACATAACTTATAAGAGATTATATATATATATATATATATATATATATATATATATATATTAAAAAACAAAAAATCTTTCATAATCTCTTAAAACCAAAGGTTATTTCATGAATAGCTTATAAAAAAAATCTCTTTTTATAATCTCCAGCATCAGCACCATCTCTAGCACCAGCACCAGTTCTAGCAACAGTTACTTTCGTCAAACATACGTCATCCTGTATAATTAATTGGCTAGTCTCTTTTAAACAATCGAGTATCACATTCTTTATATGTATTTTGGTTTTCAGCATGAATACCTTTGTTCTATCTCAAAATATAATGTCATTACATGTCATGCTAAAAGACCCAAAATAAAAATAAAAAACACTAAGCATTGTGTCAGGTTTTTAAACATACATCTACTTGACATGCATGTATATTTAAACCGATTTTGTTTTTACATATATAAATCTTACAAATTTACATGTTGTAGTTCACCTTTTACCCAAATGATTTTAATTAAAATGATAATATTTAAGTTTCCTGTCACTATCTCAAACTAATGCTTATACCTAAAATATTGTATCAAAAAATATATGCGTGATTATTTCAGGGAAGAGATCCGGTGATATGGAAAAACTAAAATGAGAAGAATGAGAAAGATTTTTAGCCACACATTTTAAATAAGAGAGAGAATTTTAAGAAGAGATGTATCTACTTTTGTATGTGGATTAGAAATGCGTAATTGTGACTTCTTCTCACCTTCTCATTTTAATTTTTCTTCTCGAAACTCAATTATTTCACAGATAATGCTTACAATTAAACTATCTTTTTGAAGGGAAAAAAAAAGCAAGCAGCGGACACTTTATCGCAATTTGAAATTGTTAAATTGGTAGACACAACTCTTATTATAATACCCACATTATAACCAAAATATCTTATTTGTTAAGTGGTTAAATTTTAAACACAAACTTTTATTTTTAGTCTCGCAGCTAAAAAAAAACCGCATCAACGTGGGGCCCATAGCAAACCTGGTTGAATATGTTAGTAACTATCTTAAAACTAATTTTATATCTAATCTTAAAGCTGATACTTATACTTAAAGTATTTTGCTAATAAATAAATAAATAAATAATAAAAAAATAGGGCCAACAAGCTGTATCTAGACTGTTATAAGAACAAAACAGATGAAACAACACAAAGGTAAAAGAAAATACTACTCGAAACCAAAGTTGTGCCGTGAAAGAATCACTTTCTTGAAAGCGAATTTCGGCACTATCGAGGTGCAAACTAAAATACCGATCGCTCCCCAAGGATAACACAACTAATCAACTAATTCGTACACTCGTAGTAGCCGACTTGGAACTTGCAAAACACTCCACTTATAATGAATGAGGAATATAATAGTTTGTGAAGAAGAAAGGTTAGAAGGGGGTTTTGAGACACATTATTCATCGAACTTGTATTTATTAATATAGGTTTATGAACATGTAAAGCATCAAAACTAAATATAGTTGAAAGATTGATGATTGTTTAGACATTTATTGTTATGAACCATTATTGAAATAACCACTTAGAAACTTAGAAGTTGTCTAGTGAAAAAAAAAAAAAAAAAAAAAAAAAACTTTTCACTAAAATAGTAAAATGTGTGAGTTATCGGGTTCAGTTCCTGCTAGGTATAAACAATTCTAAAGTAGTCACACCAACTTTTTAAAAATGGAAGGGTATACCTTGTTTGAATCTGTGTAGTGATGAGTTTAACCCATGTATATTAGTCGGGAAAAAAAATCAAAAATCATGATCACGAAAAAAAATAAAAATAAAATAAAAATAATGAAATTCTAAAGCATCAATGCTATTTAGTGTGCAAGTTATACTTATTATTTGAATAACTTGAGGATGAAAAGTGAACTTTTTGACAAGAAATGAAAACTAATATTACAGCCTGTTTAGTATATCAATCAAAGCTCTCGTAGCTCAGTTGGTTAGAGCACCCGTTTAGTAAGCGGGAGGTCTTGAGTTCGACTCTCAACGAGAGCATTGTCTTGACATTACTATTTTTGGTTGGGCTCTAAATGGGCACTTAGTACTATTTTGTAACGAAATTGTATTAGTTTTTACGTTTACACTCATTTGGGATTTTGGCCATGTCCCATATCCCAAACATTATTCCAGTCTATCCAGCAGTATTCGTCCCCCAAATAAACCTTGTAGGTACATGCCTTTGGCTTAGGTGTTTATATTCTCCTGCTGATCCGAATAGTTACTAGATTTTTGCAAGTCAAAACAACCGTCTCTACAGACTTCCAAGAAATGACACGAGAACAATATAAGTACTCTCAATGTCGGGTAATGACTAAAATAGCGTACACCTACCAGTTATACCGTTGCAACCCTCCAAATTAATTACTTCCAGTTTCTAACAATTTCTAGCGAATCAGGAACGGAACCATGACACAAATTTGAATTGCTTGAAACGTTAAAACTATAATATCAGTGTAAAACACATATTTGAATTGCTTGAAAGAATGACTTTAGCACAATTATTTGCTTAATGCAATCTATTTTATCATACTAAGATAATCTCAACATTACGGTAAGTCAGTATGATATGAACCGGATCGATAAAAGAGATAAAAAGAACAATTAACACGATAAATGGTCTATTTTGATGAGATAAACCAACCCCTCAATGGTTTTATATTAGTGAGATAAACCGACTCCCCAATTGATATGTATATCAACTCTTAATTATATTCAACATAATGAAAGTTACATCCCTAATGCCATATTTATAATAAAAGATAACCTAATCCTAGTACTTGTAGGATAAGTAGAAGACTTATCCAATCCTGATAAAACTGTAACTCCTAATAATTATCTAAATATAATTAAAATAACTAAATAATAAATCAATTCATATCATTACTCCCCGCCCAAACTGACACCTTGTCCTCAAGGTGTGGATTTAAATTCTCCTCTTAATCGGCCTTGAGTACACGATTCCATGGTTTGACTTGAAGATATGGTTCATTTGCCTCATCACTGTCGTCAACAATCATCACCTGCAAGGTGTGACTCGGACACCGATGGCCTGGCTTGAACTTCTCCTCGCATTGGAAACATAGTCCTTTAGCTCTCCTTTCTTCTAATTCTGACTCGGACATTCTTCGAAAGTGCTCTCTAGTGTTGGTTTGTCCCCCTGCCGTGCATTGCGAACTAACACCAATCATCTTAGTTTCATCAATCATTATAGCAAGTTTCATGGCATGATTCAAGCCTTCAGGTTGCATAACTCGAACCATCGATCTCAATTCAGGTTTTAACCCTTTAATGAAAGTTCCCTCCATGACCTGCTCGGAAATTCCAACTAGTTGTCCCGCTAACGTCTTAAACAAGCGTACATACTCGCGGGCAGAACCTTCTTGTGTTATCGCCAAAAATTGCTCATACAAAGTACCCTCTTATGACGACTGAAATCTCTCCAACAACCGTCTCTTCAATACTTCCCATGAACGAAACGGTGATCTTGCCTCACTCCAACGAAACCAAGCTAAAGCTTGCCCCTCCATACACAGAACCGCTGCCCTAAGTTGCTCACCAGGATCAATATCCTGGACTTCAAAATACCTCTCTACCTTGTAGATCCAGCCATGAGAATCCTCCCCATCAAATATTGGCATCTTTAGTTTCCGCATACGATAGTCTGACCCGTGAAAATTACCCCTGTTGCCCTGATGTAGTGCGCCTGACTCTTCAAAACGAGTATATTCCTCAAAACGGTTATCATTCCTTGGACCCTTACCCCCACGAACCGATCCCTCTGGTTTTTCCTTGTTTTTAGGAAAAGGAAAACCAAGGTCGTCAAATTTTGTAGAAGAAAGCTTGGGACCCTCATTAACTTGTGTGTAATCCTCAGTAAAACCCACCTTTGGAGAACTTTGTTCATTGGTTTGCTTGATGGTTGATAACATCCTCATCACTTCTGAAAATTGCTGCTCCATCGCTGTACTTAATTCTAATCTCATAGCTCCTAATTTTGATCTAACAGCGCCCAATTCTTTTGAAAAGTTATTATGCATAGCAGTGATTCGCTCGTTGACCTCTGTTCGGTGTTGACTGGATTCTTGTCGGAATTGAGTAAATTCGTTATCAAGATCAGAAACCTTCTTGATTGTCATGGTGGTGATTTCCAGATTCTAAAAAAACAGATTTTGTGGTCGATGAACAGTAGTCGATGAACAGTTTTTTTTTTTTTTTTTTTTTTTTTTTTTTTTTTTTTTTGAAACCCTAGAATCGAACAGCTCTGATACCAATTTGATATGAACCGGATCGATAAAAGAGATGAAAAGAACAATTAACAAGATAAATGGTCTATTTTGATGAGATAAACCAACCCCCCCAATGGTTTATATTAGTGAGATAAACCGACTCCGCAATTGATATGTGTATCAACTCTTAATTATATTCAACATAATGAAAGTTACATCCCTAATGCCATATTTATAATAAAAGATAACCTAATCCTAATACTTGTAGGATAAGTAGAAGACTTATCCAATCCTAATAAAACTGTAACTCCTAATAATTATCTAAATATAATTAAAATAACTAAATAATAAATCAATTCATATCACAGTACTAGTGTCCTAGTTGAATCATTAAGTTTCCCGGCCATATATAAGTGGCACGTCATCCTTAATCACCCACATGACAGAGTTTTACTTTAACCTGGTTCAAACTTATCACTTGCACTATCTTAAGAACTTTTCTGAATTTAAAGAACTTAATTAGTTTACAAGGTCTTACATAGTTACATGTAACAACATTATTAAAATATACACAATAACAAAAGTTCAAAACAACTGAATTATCATCTACTGTAGTTTCACAATTTGATTATATATTACCTCAATGGAAAAAAGTTCAGCTTCTCTCAATTAACCTCTAGGGTTTTGGTTACGCATACTATTGTATATTATACCTTTTTCATTCACATGTCCATATATTAATTGTTCCAATTTTCATTTACTAAACCCTTATACTTTTTTTTTTCTTTTCATTTTCGTCTTAAGAGATTTTTTTATATATCTAAAATGTGGATTATCACATGGTAGTATTTACGATGCACACGAGTAAGGAAGGGAGGTTCACAACAATATGTGTCTCTGTGAAGGTGTTTTATTATTACGATGGATGGCGCAATCAAGTGATCTAGATGGCCGAAAAGTATGAATTTGGTGATCAGGTGTAACAAATTAGCTTATTTCATTCAACTCACAATCACTACATATTGTTATGATAAGCATGTTAGCTGTATAAGAGTGTATATGGACAAGTATGTACAGTTGGCTATCTCATGATTAACAATTTACATCAAATACTATTTGAGGTAAATTGCTAATCATGAGATAGCCAACTGCACATTCTTATCCCTATATACTCTTGTACAGCTAACATGCTTGAGAGAGTATATATAAGGAGAATACATGGTCTATTTGAGGTAAATTGCTAATCAAGAGATAGCCAACTGTACATCTTTATCCCTGATTGAGCCCAAACGGTCAACTTAAATTGACCAGGGATGGTCAACAAGGTCAAACAGCCTAGAGTCAATGCTCCGCGGAATATGGTGTTTCCCCGGGTCGTTATGTCCCGACGAGGTGTGGATTGTAATCAAAACGGGTTTGTGATCGGGTGAATTTGGATGGAAAGGGGTTTGTGAGTGATTTAAACTAGGGAATCTACAAAGAAATAGCTTAAACAAGCTATATGAATAAGACTAGAAGCTGGGAAAAACAAGAAACGATTTAAACCTACAAACGCGTACGTTACGTTTTAAATAACGTAAACGCACAAAATTAAAAGTAACAACTGAAATCTGAAAACACCCAGGGGATGAAAATGACTTTTTTACAAACTAAAAGGTAAAAGAAAATTTTTAGAAAAAGAAAATAAATTTTAACACTAATTAATTATTTAATATTAATTAAATACTAATTATTACTAATTATTAATATTTAAAATACTTAAATACAATATAATATTATTTAAACACTAGAAAAATGAAAATAAAATTCCTAAAATTATAAAATAACTAAAAATAAGTTTTAACATTAAAAATAAGTATTTTTGTCTTTTTGTGATTTTTCTATTAATTAATGACTAATTAATTATTAATTACCTAATTTAAATATTTTAAATTAAGAAAAATAGAAAATGAACAGTAAAAATTCTAGAAAAATTCCTAAAATTAAATTTTAATATATAAAAGCTATAAAAATATAAAAACTAGGTTTTAATTAATAAAAACTAATTATGCTATTTAAAACTAATTATTTATTAATAATTAATAAAACTAAGATTAATTCTAATAAATACTTAATGACAAAATAAAAATCTGAAAAAATTATTATAAATAGTTTAACTTAAGAGGAAATTAAGAAAAATATAAAAATGAAAATTAAAATTTAAATTAAATTAAATAGAAACTATCACTTAGAATTAAATTGGATTTTCTGGATTTTTATTTTAGAAAACTGTTTTATAACTAAAAACAACAAACTTTTGTGAAAACAAGATTTTTAGAACTTAAAAATAAGCTGATTAAGAAGGAAAAAGCCAAACAATTGACTTTTGTTGACCAAGGGGCAAAACAAGCTAAAATCAGCTTAGGTGGGACCCACAATGGGTAATCCTGGTTTACTTAACTTATTTGAACATGATGAAGCTGGAAAAAGCAAAAATTTACCACAGAATAAGCAATAAGCCAAAAATAAGCACTTGTAATCTTATGTGAACACAGAAACTAGGGCACACTTTTGTGCTTGATTCAAGTGGGGTCCACAAGTGGTGAGGTCAAACACTTGGTCAATCCTTCAACCCTACCAGGGGGGGGGTTGAAAGGAACAAGGTTGGGGCCCTGGGACCCACTGGGTTGGCCAGAAAACCACCACCAAGTGGTGGTGTTGGGTATGCAGCCTTCTGCAGCAGGGGAGGGCTCAGCCCTGCAGCTGAGTTTCAAGCTCTGTGGGGCCCAGATAAAAAATTGCAAAAATGAAAGAAAGTTGGGATCATGAAGATGAGGTGGTAGACTTTACATAGGAACAAATATCAACCCCTAAATCAATACACAAAATTCAAATTAAATCCTTGAAGTTTGGGAAAAAACTGAAATGCATGACCTTTGACTTTTGATAAAAACTAAAGATTTGACTACTATGAACTTAGGACCCTAATCTAATGATTTAATAACATGTAATAAGCTGAATTAAAGTTAAACTACCCTTAAGTTACAAGTTGCAAGCTCATTTAGAGGTTTATGGATCTTAATTACCACCACAGTTAACTGTGGTGGTGGTTTAATTGTGAGATTGACTTGTTGGGTGCAAGTGACCAAAGTATTGGTCAAAATGGACTAAACTTAGCTTAAGAATAATGAACAAGTTAATCTAGACCTATAATAACAACAACAACAGGACTCCAATGCTTATTCCAAACACACCTTTTGAAACTGTTTTTGAAAGTTTTCAAAGGCACTTGTTGATTTGAACCATTAGTCCTCCAAACAAACTTATACCCACTGATATTTGACTATTTTAAGTGCAAATGAACCAAACTTATCAATAATAACAACCTTAACCACAGATGACAATTATGACAGTAAAATAAAGTGAAAAACGTGGAACTAAGGTTAGGAAAACTCATGAACACACAATAACATTAAATCCATTGAAATATATCAAATAATCTCAGAAAACCTCAAAGAAGTACAAATAGAAACAGATTTTATCATATGAACAGTGAAAATCAAGGACTTGGAAAGAATGCTCACAAGGGTTTCCAAATGAAGAACAATGAACTGAGAACCAAACTTGTCCTAATATCTCCCATGAGATTTCTAAACCACAACAATCCTCAGTCTTCCATATTCCTTGCTTGTATCTTGTAACTCATTGATGATTTTATTTATTTATTTATTTTTTATTTTCTTGAACTATTACATATTTCTGAGTATTGACCATAAACTGATTATATTGTTAATGTAAAGATTACAGAGGCTTTTTGATAACTTATATAAATTCACAGGACCCTTAAAACAACTTTTTAACAAGATAAAAGTGAAAATGTCGATTTCACTTAAATTTGCTAAATCAAGATTTATCAAATAGCGTTTGAATTTAACAAAAGTAGAATTACACTGAAATTACGGATTACAACTCTTTTCAACAAGAAAGTACAACTGATATTTTAAATTACACTAAGAATTACATTCTTAAACTAAAACTACACTACTACACTACTCAGTTTCTTCATCTTTTCTTTTCTTCCATTATATAAGTCCTTGGTGAGTCACTTTCTCTTTCCCACACTGAATTGGAGCCGTTGGATTGCTAGATTAGATCTTGGCCTTTGAAGCAATTTTTGGCGGGAAAGCTAATTTAGCAGGGTGTGGGATTACTTGTGATATTTTGTGAGCATTTATGGATTCTTGGAGGGTTGTGTTTGGAGGGGGAACAAGGAATGGGAGTGGTGAGCTGGAGGAGGGGGTTTGAGTGTTGGGGTTGTTTAGCAGGTCCAAGTGGGAAGAAGATGGGTGAGGTTTGACTTTGTGTTGACCGGAGGGAGTTATATGAAACGGGGGGTATAATATTTTTGGAGGTGGGCTGTTTAGTGGTTGGGCCAAGGTGAGGAGTATGGGCCTGGGGGGTGTTGTGGATTGCTTTGGTGGATCAGATTATTACAAAGGGTGGATTGGTTTGTAATATTTCATAAGGACCAATTTTGTAATAATTTAGAAATCAAGGGGCTGGTTTGCACAAACATCCAAAGTAGTAATAAGGGTAATTCCTGCTAAAATTCATTAGTACATGGACAAAAATGATTTCTTCCATTTTGAAATTCACAGGGACCAAAATTGACAAGTTGCCAAACTTGAGGGACCAAACATGTAATTTCCACAAACATTTTATACAAAGACGAAAAATGACTTTTGTAACTTCCCAAGGACCCAAAATGACTTTTCTTCCAAAAATATCCCACCGGGGACCAATTCTGCCAAAATCTGAAACTCCAGGGACCAAAAGTGTAATTTTCCAAAACTTTTCCAATTTTTCACCCAAGGACTAAATATGACAACTTATGATTTCAAAATGACCTTTGGTGATAATTTTCCATATTTTGAATATCCAGGGATTAGTTTGTCATTTTTTGAAAGTTGGGGGACTGAAACTGCCAATTTTGCAAACTTTGTGCGTTTTTCATTTGTTTTTGCTCATTTTGCATCTAAAACATATAAAACACAATTTTGAAATATTTTTAGTATTTTGATGCATTTCTGAGTGTTTTTGTATGTTTTGCAGTTCAGATTAGACCAAAAATGATGAGTGTTTGAGCACTCATCAATCCCCCACACTAAACTATTGCTAGTCCCTAGCAATACTGTTTTGAAAACTTGATGGATTTTAAACTCTTTACCAAAATCCATCACTTCTGGAGTAGCCAGGTGTAAGAACTGTGGCACACCTGATAACCCTGTGATTTTGAGCAAACCACCAGCTGTCAACGGATTTTATTAGTCTTTACCAAAAGCCGTTTGCTTCTGGACTAGCCAGCTCTTGATGGAATAGTCAACATCTTGGTGAGCTGATTACCAATTATGGATTTTCCACGGCCTTTACCACAAGCCATAATCTTGTGGGCTAGCCAACTCATTCGCTTTATGGGATATGGGGAGTTGAGGAACCATACAATTTTGGGCAAATTGCAAGCCGTAAACGGATTTGAGATGTCTTTACCAAGAGCCGTTTGCTCCTGGACTAGCCAATCCCTTTTGTCACTTAGACAAAGCGGACTGATTACCACAAAAATTTTGAAGCACCAGTGAAATTTTTTTGAATTTTGGCTAAAAGCGGGGGTATTATATAGTAAAATGTGATAAAATTCGCTAGAATAGCGAATACCCCCCACACTTAGCATGAATATTGTCCTCAATATTCAAAATCCCGGCTATTATGCCGACATTTTGAACGTAAAAGGGCAACATTACAAGCTAAACGTGGAAAACACCATTTTGTTTTTCACCTCATAAATAATCATAGCATGGGGGACTCCCCCACACTTAGGGTGAAAACCCTATAAACATGCTACTGTTTTTGTTTACCAAGTCGCTAGCTTGACTCGACCCCGAATTCATTTGTCCTTGGGGAAGCATGATGTGGAAGAAAGAATCTCAATCGGACTTTCATTCAAGATGTTTGGACAAACATTTGAAGCACGTGAAAGTTTCACACCGATGAGATAAGTATCCGGCTCAATATAATGATACATGAAAATGTCGGGATCAAATATGGTATCTTCATTCCCGAAGGAGTGAAGAAGAGAAGAAGTCACCTTATAGGTGAAGAAAAGGAAGAAAATCATGATGAAAATCAAGAGTTGATCTTCTTCCTCAAGAGGAGGCTCAATAGCCTGAGTTTGGATTTCAAAGGGTAAGCTCGTAAACAACCCGAGAGGGTGGGTGGGAATTTGCAAATTCTCATGATTGAGTGCATCTCCCCCCGGGATATCAAACTCCGGAGGAGTCATGATATGATGAGTGAGTTCACCGGAGAACTCCTCATGAAGAGAATTATTCACAAGATGTGAATCTGTGAATTCATGTTCCGATATAAACTCATCACAATCCTCATTCTGAATATCAAAGAGTGGATTATCAGAAATCAAAGTGAATTCAGAATCGAATTCAAATAGAGGATTGGTGAGAGTAGTATTGAATGTTTCGGGAACAAAGTGATCAATATTCTCTATTGGACTGCTGGGATAAGAAGTGAGTGGTGGATCATGATATAGGAGACTTTCAATTTCTCCCAGATCGGCTTGGAAATCGAGGAGACCATCATCACTTTCTAATGAAAGTGGATTGATGTGAGTAAGTTCATCGGCGAACTCCTCAAGAAGATGATCAACATCAGTTTGTGGAACTGATGCCTCAACATACTCGATGTCTCCATAAGATATACAATCATCGCTAAAATCTGAGAAAGTCTCAAATTGATCTTTAGGACACTCAATAGGGGAAGGAATATCACACATATCATCCAAAGTTCCCTGTGACTCTCTCGGGATTGGAACAAGGTTCTCAACACTAGACTTTATGAATTCGTCCGATTCCCTTTCAGGAACAGTGTCAAGATGCTCGTCCCCCATGATCAAAGAGTGAGTGGGAACCTTGGGTGTGATAGCAGTTGTTTGAGATGGAATCTCAATTGCTGGGGTATCAACTGATGAACTTGGAGTTTTATAAAATTCAAGGATGTCAAGTGTATCCTCATCATCACTGTCATCAGAAATGAAACGGAACAAAGAGCTAGATTTGGCTGCTTTTTCTCTTGCAATGGATTCCCTCACAGATTTTTCATAGGCATCTTGGGAATTGATTCTAGCAGCATGCTCTTCAGCCAACAATTCTTCCATGGATTTTTGATGAGTATGTCTTTGGGCAAAGTCTTTAACTAAACCCTTAAGCTCATCAACGATTTTCATCATATTTTGCATTTCTGGAAGAAGTGCTTGATTCATATCGTACTGTGGAGGTTGGTCATAATAGGGTGTGTCAAAATTGTCACAAGGGTATGGATTCCCCGATTGACACTCTGAGCTGAAGTGTGGACCTCCACAGTAATCACAACAGTAAAACTGTTGAGTCTGGACTGGTGAATCATATGGGTATTGGTCATAACCAAAGTTCTGAGCATCACCAGAAAACTGTTCATAGACAAACGTGTTTCCGGATTGACACTCAAATCCTTGGTGAGGACCACCACAAAACTCACACAGATATGTCGGTATCTCATGATGTGGTGGCTGGTAGGATGAATCAGATGTGTCATGGTAAGGATAGGGTTGGTTATAGACAGACCCATCTCCTGACTCTACCATGCTACAGCCGGGAAAATTCCCACCATTATGAGGACCACCACACCATTGGCAACCAAAATGGTGTGGATATGACATAGGAAAGAATCAAAGGTTCATAGAGGGGTAGGGATGAAGAATCAAAGATGTGAAAGGGTAAAGGAGAATATTTTTGGGTTTTTGGATAAACATTTTGTACAAATAAGAAATAAAATGTTTTTGTGTTTTTGTGTTCGTTGAAAACTGAGTTTAAAAATGTTTTCGGGAACATTTTTGTTTTGATATTGGGAAAATATGAACAAACGATGGATAAATGTACAATGGAACGAATTCCAAAGACACTAATCAGAAAAACCGTTTAGAAAACGCACCCAACCTCCCCGGCAGCGGCGCCAAAATTTGATTGAGCCCAAACGGTCAACCTAAATTGACCAGGGATGGTCAACAAGGTCAAACAGCCTAGAGTCAATGCTCCGCGGAATATAGTGTTTCCCCGGGTCGTTATGTCCCGACGAGGTGTGGATTGTAATCAAAACGGGTTTGTGATCGGGTGAATTTGGATGGAAAGGGGTTTGTGAGTGATTTAAACTAGGGAATCTACAAAGAAATAGCTTAAAAAAGCTATATGAATAAGACTGGAAGCTGGGAAAAACCAGAAACGATTTAAACCTACAAACGCGTACGTTACGTTTTAAATAACGTAAACGCACAAAATTAAAAGTAACAACTGAAATCTGAAAACACACAAGGGATGAAAATGACTTTTTTACAAACTAAAAGGTAAAAGAAAATTTTTAGAAAAAGAAAATAAATTTTAACACTAATTAATTATTTAATATTAATTAAATACTAATTATTACTAATTATTAATATTTAAAATACTTAAATACAATATAATATTATTTAAACACTAGAAAAATGAAAATAAAATTCCTAAAATTATAAAATAACTAAAAATAAGTTTTAAAATTAAAAATAAGTATTTTTGTCCTTTTGTGATTTTTCTATTAATTAATGACTAATTAATTATTAATTACCTAATTTAACTATTTTAAATTAAGAAAAATAGAAAATGAACAGTAAAAATTCTAGAAAAATTCCAAAAATTGTATTTTAATATATAAAAGCTATAAAAAATATAAAAACTAGGTTTTACTTAATAAAAACTAATTATGCTATTTAAAACTAATTATTTATTAATAATTAATAAAACTAAGATTAATTCTAATAAATACTAAATGACAAAATAAAAATCTGAAAAAAATATTATAAATAGTTTAACTTAAGATGAAATTAAGAAAAATATAAAAAAGCTAAGTTCTTAATAAAAATATAAAAATGAAAATGAAAATTTAAATTAAATTAAATAGAAACTATCACTTAGAATTTAATTGGATTTTCCTGATTTTTATTTTAGAAAACTATTTTATAACTAAAAACAACAAACTTTTGTGAAAACAAGATTTTTAGAACTTAAAAATAAGCTGATTAAGAAGGAAAATGCCAAACAGTTGACTTTTGTTGACCAAGGGGCAAAACAAGCTAAAATCAGCTTAGGTGGGACCCACAATGGGTAATCCTGGTTTACATAACTTATTTGAACATGATGAAGCTGGAAAAAGCACAAATTTACCACAGAATAAGCAATAAGCCAAAAATAAGCACTTGTAATCTTATGTGAACACAGAAACTGGGACACACTTTTGTGCTTGATTCAAGTGGGGTCCACAAGTGGTGAGGTCAAACACTTGGTCAATCCTACAACCCTACCAGGGGGGGGTTGAAAGGAACAAGGTTGGGGCCCTGGGACCCACTGGGTTGGCCAGAAAACCACCACCAAGTGGTGGTGTTGGGTATGCAGCCTGCTGCAGCAGGGGAGGGCTCAGCCCTGCAGCTGAGTTTCAAGCTCTGTGGGGCCCAGATAAAAAATTTCAAAACTGAAAGAAAGTTGGGATCATGAAGATGAGGTGGTAGACTTTACATAAGAACAAATATCAACCCCTAAATCAATACACAAAATTCAAATTAAATCCTTGAAGTTTGGGAAAAAACTGAAATGCATGAACTTTGACTTTTGATAAAAACTAAAGATTTGACTATTATGAACTTAGTACCCTAATCTAATGATTTAATAACATGTAATAAGCTGAATTAAAGTTAAATTACCCTTAAGTTACAAGTTGCAAGCTCATTTAAAGGTTTATGGATCTTAATTACCACCACAATTAACTGTGGTGGTGGTTTAATTGTGAGATTGACTTGTTGGGTGCAAGTGACCAAAGTATTGGTCAAAATGGACTAAACTTAGCTTAAGAATAATGAACAAGTTAATCTAGACCTAAAATAACAACAACAACAGGACTCCAATGCTTATTCCAAACACACCTTTTGAAACTGTTTTTGAAGGTTTTCAAAGGCACTTGTTGATTTGAACCATTAGTCCTCCAAACAAACTTATACCCACTGATATTTGACTATTTTAAGTGCAAATGAACCAAACTTATCAATAGTAACAACCTTAACCACAAATGACAATCATGACAGCAAAATAAAGTGAAAAACGTGGAACTAAGGTTAGGAAAACTCATGAACACACAATAACATTAAATCCATTGAAATATATCAAATAATCTCAGAAAACCTCAAAGAAGTACAAATAGAAACAGATTTTATCATATGAACAGTGAAAATCGAGGACTTGGAAAGAATGCTCACAAGGGTTTCCAAATGAAGAACAATGAACTGAGAACCAAACTTGTCCTAATATCTCCCATGAGATTTCTAAACCACAACAATCTTCTGTCTTCCATATTCCTTGCTTGTATCTTGTAACTCATTGATGATTCTATTTTTTTTATTTTTTTTATTTTCTTGAACTATTACATATTTCTGAGTATTGACCATAAACTGATTATATTGTTAATGTAAAGATTACAGAGGCTTTTTGATAACTTATATAAATTCACAGGACCCTTAAAACAACTTTTTAACATGATAAAAGTGAAAATGTCGATTTCACTTAAATTTGCTAAATCAAGATTTATCAAATAGCGTTTGAATTTAACAAAAGTAGAATTACACTGAAATTACGGATTACAACTCTTTTCAACAAGAAAGTACAACTGATATTTTAAATTACACTAAGAATTACATTCTTAAATTAAAACTACACTACTACACTACTCAGTTTCTTCATCTTTTCTTTTCTTCCATTATATAAGTCCTTGGTGAGTCACTTTCTCTTTCCCACACTGAATTGGAGCCGTTGGATTGCTAGATTAGATCTTGGCCTTTGAAGCAATTTTTGGCGGGAAAACTAATTTGGCAGGGTGTGGGATTGCTTGTGATATTTTGTGAGCATTTATGGATTCTTGGAGGGTTGTGTTTGGAGGGGGAACAAGGAATGGGAGTGGTGAGCTGGAGGAGGGGGGTTGAGTGTTGGGGTGGTTTAGCAGGTCCAAGTGGGAAGAAGATGGGTGAGGTTTGACTTTGTGTTGACCGGAGGGAGTTATATGAAACGGGGGGTATAATATTTTTGGAGGTGGGCTATTTAGTGGTTGGGCCAAGGTGAGGAGTATGGGCCTGGGGGGTGTTGTGGATTGCTTTGGTGGATCAGATTATTACAAAGGGTGGATTGGTTTGTAATATTTCATAAGGACCAATTTTGTAATAATTTAGAAATCAAGGGGCTGGTTTGCACAAACATCCAAAGTAGTAATAAGGGTAATTCCTGCTAAAATTCATTAGTACATGGACAAAAATGATTTTTTCCATTTTGAAATTCACAGGGACCAAAATTGACAAGTTGCCAAACTTGAGGGACCAAACATGTAATTTCCACAAACATTTTACACAAAGACCAAAAATGACTTTTGTAACTTCCCAAGGACCCAAAATGACTTTTCTTCCAAAAATATCCCACCGGGGACCAATTCTGCCAAAATCTGAAACTCCAGGGACTAAAAGTGTAATTTTCCAAAACTTTTCTAATTTTTCACCCAAGGACTAAATATGACAACTTATGATTTCAAAATGACCTTTGGTGATAATTTTCCATATTTTGAATATCCAGGGACTAGTTTTGTCGTTTTTTGAAAGTTGGGGGACTGAAACTGCCAATTTTGCAAACTTTGTGCGTTTTTCATTTGTTTTTGCTCATTTTGCATCTAAAACATATAAAACATAATTTTGAAATATTTTTAGTATTTTGATTCATTTCTGAGTGTTTTTGTATGTTTTGCAGTTCAGATTAGACAAAAAATGATGAGTGTTTGAGCTCTCATCAATCCCTAAACACTCTTATACAACTAACATGCTTATCCTAACACACATGAGTGGCACATGGGTCGTCCTTGTTGTTTTTGCTCAAATATACGTAAGGATTAAGATCTTCTTATGTTTAACTCTCTCATGTTCTTCTCATTTAGTTATATTGTGAGATGAACTAAAATAATGGTCCATTGTTTCAACTCGTCGTGGTCTTATTTTATTATTTTCTAGTTTTTAATTAGTTCAACATGACTAATGTGAAAGATTAACTTAAGAAGATCTTTATCCATACGGTGCGATTTAGAATATGCTAAGGGGGCGTTGGTTCGTCGTAATCTAGCATAATTGGATGTAATTGTAATTCAGATTACATTACGTAAGCTGTTTGGTTCTTAGATTAGAGGGAATTGTAATTCAGATTACATTAAGTAGGTTGTTGTTTGCATTGTAATGTAATTCAGTCATTACAATTACATCAAAAGAGGGAATTCAGATTACATAGGATGTTGGATGAAAGTTTAGAATTACGTTGTAATTTAGAATTATTATTATTATTATTATTATTATTATTATTATTATTATTATTATTATTATTATTATTATTATTATTATTATTATTATTATTATTATTATTATTATTATTATTATTATTATTATTATTATTATAAAATATTAAGATAATGATATTTATATAATAATGATATTTAATTTTGTAATTTTAATATTTATATAATAATAATATTTAATATTATAATAATAATAAATACTTATTATAATAATATTTATTGTGGAAAACTATAAGGGGGGAGGGTTGAATAGTTTTACGTCCTTTTTAAATATATAAACACAAGTTTGTTTTAAAAACTTCGATTCTAGTTTATGTGAACTCAATACTTGCACTATATGAACAATTGTATAGTAACTAACTAACAAAGCTAATATAGTAAAGGTAAATAAATAAGTAATGAGAAGAGTTAGAAAGATCAAACCACAACACAAGGATTTATAGTGGTTCGGCTACAAGGACACCTTCCTTGTTCCTACTCCACTCCCCGAGTCACCTACTCGAGAGTTTTCTTCACTATGTCAACAAACTCCCTTTTGGCGGAGAAAACCTTACACACCAATTTACACACCACACAACTTCACAACTTGATCACAACTTCTACACAACTTCTTCACACCAATATACTACATACCAATCTTCTACTTCACACCTATCTTCACAACTATCCTATTTCACTACTTATCAACTTCTATTATCTACACAACTTCTATATCTTCTACACAATTAATCACAAGCACAACACAATATCAACAAATGAATATATATATATATATATATATATATATATATATATATATATATATATATATATATATACACACACTATGCACAACTACTCTTCAACACTTCTTGAACTTGGTTGTAGAAAGAGTGTTCTTCTTTTGCACTTTGGATGAGAATGGATGATGAGGGATTGAATCACTTGAAACAAGGATTAATATACAAATGATCAAAGGGTTTTAGAGGATGTTTTAGAGAGTTGTAGATCTGAAAATTTCGTGCAAAAGGTGGGGAAAAATTCCAGAATTAAGGTGGTATTTATAGGAGAAGAATTCTGACATTTTCTGACAGGGGAGCCTGGCCGGTCCCCTTAAATCGTGGCCGGCCCCCTTAAAATTAAGGGGACCGCCCCTTATAATTAAGGGGGCCACCCATCTGTAATGGCCAGAAAACTTGTCTTTTAGTGGGGAAAGTTTATTTGGTGAAAAACTAACTGATTTTGGTTAAATATTTGAAATCATATATTTAGTATGATTAAAACATTTTTCTTTATTACCAAAAGTGTTTTTCAAAAATATATAATATGTTTATATATTTAAATAAACTTTGTATTAGTTAATAAAATATCCCTTTGATCATAAGATGTATTAAGCACTTGTTTATCCATACCTTAAGTGATTAAGTTGGATATAGTTGTATAAACTAGCTTAATACTTGTTTACGTAGTAATCTTACGATTGACGAGTTTACATTTTGTGATCGTCAAAATATAGAGATATCGAAAAATATAAATAACGTTTTCATACATTATTTATGTCAACAATCTCCCCCTTTTTGATGATTACAAAATTTAAACCCATTAATCGAAAATTAATATATATTCAAGTATTATTGTGAGTTTATATCACTTCTCCCCCTTTTTGTTAGCATCAAAAAGGTTATCCCATGTTAATGTAAACTCCCCTTCGAAGTATACTCCCCCTCGTTATGAGGCCAAAAGGAGTCGAGATATGGATATCTTGCAAAAATATTTAGTGGCAAGCAACATATATATGTATATAGCATGCAAGAGTAAAGACTAAGCATAAGCATAACATTAATAATATGAAAAAAAGATACATCAAGCATTACAACCATAACAAGTAATGCAACTAACAAAAGCCTTAAAGGCTTAGAATCATCTTTAAAATAAAAGACCAAGTCTCAAACATGAGAGTCCTTCTCTAGAGCTTGCCATCCAAAAAGGTTTAACACAATTTTATTTGTAAAACACCAAGCATGTTTAATTGGGAGGAATGGATGGTGAACATGGGGATTGTGATGGTGGAGGTGTGTTTGTTGATGGTGGTGGAGGTGTTGTGTTTGTTGTTGGTGGTTGATGCAACATGTTTTCAATATGAGAAAACATGTATTGGATCTCATCTCTTAATCCGAACACAATTGTTCGGTTGTGAATGCAACAAAGGCAAGTGTCTCCATGAGCTTCAAGTAAGCTCCATGGGACGGGGTTATAGGTTGGTGGGTTGATAGGAGATGATGAGAAATGTGCATCAAGAGGTGTTAATGGTGATAATGAGAGAGTGATTGCAAGAGATGTGTTCTCATTGGTAGGTTGTGATGGTTGATCAATTGTTGGAGGAGATAAGTGGGTGTTGATGTAGTCATTTATGGATGAAGTGGATGGTATGGAGGAAGTGGAGTTTCCATTTGTTGAAGGTGTTTTGGAGGGTGCATTTGGTGCACTAGGAGATGAACATTGAGGTGGTGGAGATGGAGTGGTGTTGTCTTCATTTGTAAGATCAATGAAGAGTTGTTTGGGTGGAATGATGACAAGTTTTTGTTTCTTGGCATTGTTTGAATAGGTGGTTCTTGGTGATGACATGATGATGTTTGATGAATGTTTGAGGATGATGAAATGTGAATTAAACATGCATGGAGATTATATAGTGGGAAAACATGTTTAGAAGTGGAATTAATTTGAAATTGTAATGTTATATTCCAAAATCAGTTTAGTTTTTAAGGGAAATGATAGCTGGGACTAGCAAAAGGGATCACAAGATGCAAAAGAAAACAGTGTAAAAACTGTTTCAGATGGCCGGTCCCCTTAAATGGATGCCGGTCCCCCTAATTTTAAGTGGGCCGCCCATCTGACGACCCAGAAACCAAAAATCTTCAAAAATTTTCTGGAAAAATGTTATGTTCTGTTTTGTATGTGCAGCAAGCTCTATTTGGACATTTCACATTTGTTTTGATCAATTAGAAAGCATACATGCCATATATTTATTTAAACATTAACTAATCATGCAAACATATATATATATATATTAAGAGAAACATGCATTAAAAAAAACATATATTAAAATCCATCAAGTTAGCATCCTAAACAAATATCCAAATAACAAGTACTTCCGAATATACTTCGGACAAATAGCACACAAGACATAAAAATAAATATTGTTTAACAAACATAATCCAAGCATATCATTTCTTTTTCTTCCCGAAGATACCCTTCAAAGTCTTCCCGATAGATTTGAAGCCACCTCTAACTTCTTCGTGCAAGCTCTTTTGTCTTCTAAGCATCTCGGTAGTTCGTTCATGAAGCACTTCTTCAGTTTGATCACTTGGAGATGGGGTAGAATAGTTGGGATAGTCAAGATCCTCTAAATCGTCAACGAACTCAGAAAACGAAGGGGTACTAGCATCATGGATGTTTTCCTCCTCATCGTCATCGTCTTGCCTTGAAGATGATCCATGAAAGATATGACGACGAGGTTTACCCTTGTCACTTCGAGTTCGTCGAGCTTGTTTTAGAGCGAGAGAACGTAGAGTGGGGTAGATGGACTCATAGATACTATTGTCAAGATCGGGGTAGTACTCGATAACATGACGATAGAGACGAGTAAGGAACATTCCATATGGAAGGTTGGCTTTGGGAGTTTTTCTAGCACACTCAATCCGTTTGATAAAGAAGTAGGCCAAATTGTACGGCTTTTTGACAGCTATACAATACAACATGTGAGCAAGGCTCGCCGGGAGATGGTCCCGGTGACCTCCAGTACCAAACGCATTCTCACGAATGAGTTCTTCCCAACGCTTCATGTGAGGGCTTAATTCCTTGAGGAGAAGTTGGTATGGAGAGATTTGAACGTTTTTGGATTTTATTTTTCGGCTTGTGGTGGCACGTTCTATACCAAGGACTTGACGAATTTCGTCGGGATGAGGAATTTCATCAAGATAGGGACCGAAGGTTGGTCGATAGCGATTAAGAGATTTGAGGTCCCACTCGTTTGAGAAAATGGCTTGACCTCTAAATGGAATTTGGAGGATATGACCAAATTGTTCGAGAGTTAGGGTGATAAATTCATTTTGAATCATGAAAGAGATGGTGATGAAACCAAGATCATTAGCTTGGACGGTGACTTGGCTATAGAAATCCATTATGAAGCGAGGAATGATAGGTTCATTTATTTCATAAAGACAATTGAAGTTGATGCTTGAAAACAAGCAATTTATGTACTCGGATTGAGCAAAAGCAAGATCTACTACACGTCCCTCATGAACATTTCTATCTTCAATTTGACGATAGATAAGTCCAATGGAAGGAGATATGGTAGGGAGTTGGGAAACTTTAGGAATGTAGTTTTTAGTGTGAGAAAGATCTTCGGTAGTTGCTTTGGGCATTTTCACCTAAACACATCAACAATACAAAAAGACCAAAATAAATATAAAGAAAGATAAAAGTATATGTTTATTGTTAAGGCTTATGTTGGAACGTAAACATACTTCGTTACTAATCCTATGAAGTAGATTACCATGTTCCTTAATATTGTTTTTAACTCATTCTAGATATACTTTTCGATGTTTGATGAGTAGTTATGGACAAATCCAAACGCCCCTTTAAACATCTTAATATATCATGAAATTTACTAGATTTACATTAGATTGTAAAACTAGCTATTTCTTGCGAGTTTCTTATGCATGTGATTTGTTTTTGAAAAAGATGGTTTGTATTTTTACTTAAAAATGTCATTTTTAGTAATAAACCAAACGCTTTCTTAACTATTGACTTATACCCCTAGTATGTCAATATATATATGAATTATATATCTTGACGAGTCCGATTAGCAATTTTTAGGTTTATAATTATAACAAAGTTTTATAAAAATTATAATGACTATGTTTCGATAATATTTGGACATAATCCAAACACCCCTATATTGTGAACCAATATAATTTTTCTTAGTCGAAAAATGTAATTTCAAGTTTTACAAGTTACAAAAATATAATGTGATTAGTTTTAACACGTTTTCAAATCATTATTCAACAATGAGTTTACTAAAATTTTTGAAAAGGAGTGTATGAAATTTTTTCAAAAAAATTTCGACATGATAGTTTATAATAACTAGTTTCTAGTGTTGATCAATCATCCTAATCCTAGGGGAAGCATTTGGTTATGGAGTTTAAAAGCTTAATTCGAAAGAAATTATGAAATTTGACGAATTTTATAAAACATGCATAATCATGAGTATGATCAAATAAGATGAAATTAGATGAAATGTGTTATGAAAAACTTACAATATGTAATGGTGATTGTGTTAGATGAATTTGCCCTTTGCGAATTAACCCGAATTATGTGATTTGGAAGTGATTTGAGAGGTTTTTGGGTTTTGGTTTTCGTCACAGCAGAAGCAAGGGAAGGGAAGTATGAAAAAGTGAAGTGTTTGGCAAAAGGAAAAAGGAGAAAAACGGGTTTGAACTATCAGATGGCCGGCCCCCTTAAACATTAAGGGGGCCGCCCTACTTTTGGCTGCCGGTCCCCTTAAACATTAAGGAGGCCGCCCTCCAAAATTCGATTTTTGTGATTTTGGTTTCTGGAAAGAGCAAAAAAATTATTCATATGTATGTATTAGATTTATATTTAATCAAAAATACGTTGGAGGGTATTCGCACGAAAGGAATTACTTGACACTTTTAATCGACAATTTGCCAATTAAATTTTCTTGATCATTTCGGATGAAATTTATTAAGTTGTCAAGTACACGAGAACGTTGTGGAAGGTTCATAAGTATATATATATATATATATATATATATATATATATATATATATATATATATATATATATATATATATATATATATATATATATATATGTAATATATATATGTATGTATGTATGTATATATATATATATATATATATATATATATATATATATATATATATATATATATATATATATGTATGTATGTATGTATATATATATATATATATATATATATGTATGTATGTATATATATATATATATATATATATATATACATATATATATATACATATATATATATATATGTATATATATATATATGTATATATATATATATATATATATATATATATATATATATATATATATATGTATGTATGTATGTATGTATGTATGTATGTATGTATGTATGTATGTATGTATGTATGTATGTAGTATGGGTTTATAAGACGAGAATAAAGGAAGGAGACGAATGCAACGGAAACCGGGAGTTTGTTTCATCCATAGATTTTTTGACTCATCTCTCTTCATCAGCATGAGTGTTGTTGAACATTAAAGTTCAATAAGGCAAATGGGGAAAAGAAAAGGTTCGTAAACGAACAATTTCTAGTTCTAGAAAATAAACAAATGAGTTTTGTAGGTTATAAGATCCTAGATATAGCTAAGTATATATATATATATATATATATATATATATATATATATATATATATATATATATAGTATAAGTAAATAAGTATATATATGTATAGAAGTAAAGACTAGAGAGAATAATGAACCAATCAAAATCACATAAAAGCTAGATACTAAACTAAGCATGCATTTGTTTACAAGGAAATAAAAGGAAATGTGTACCTTTCGTCTTCAATGCGTTAAACTTCAAAATCTTCAAAGGAAAGTCCGAACACGTGGTGACATCAAAGATTTCCATGTATGAATGGCGAAAGTATTCACGTTGGTCCCCATGGTCTCATTTGACCAAAGTTGTTTGTCCCGAACATGTTTTGTATTTGACTTGGGTGCATATATGGTGGAAACATTCCCCATGAATTGAAGTTCCACATTTGTTGATTATTGTTAAAGTTTTGTCTACTTTGGTTTACTCTTGGTTGAGGTGTTTTAGGTCTAGGGTAAAAATTATTCGGTTTCCTAGGTGGTGGAGTTTTAGACCTTGTTTTAGTTTTGGACGATCCTACTTCGGTTTTTAAAGATGGTTTATAAAACGGTTTTATTTATTCATTACTAGCTAGATGTATTTTCTTATCATTTATGAGTATATACTCAGGATTAGATTTTGAAGGTTTTAGTTCTTTGAGTTCGCTTTCAAATTTAACATTTTTAACTTCACTTGTTGAGGCTTCGGTTGAGTTAAAACCTAGACCGGTTTTATCTCCGGATATTCTTTGAATACTTATAATTTTACTAAGTGAGTTACTACTATTTTCTAATTTATCAAGTTTACAAATTTCTTCCTTAAGTTTGTTGTTTTCACTTCTAAGCTCTTGACATGATTTACATTCTTCAAAAGTTTCTTTACCTTTCTCAAGTTGATGTATTTTAATTTTTAGTTCAAGTACTTCATTTTCTAATTTGTTACTTATGTATTTTAGTGATTTGTTTTTAGCCATAACTTGTAATCCTAGTTTGCATAATCTATTGTATTCACTATCTAAGTCTTTTTCATCTAATGATAAATTTTCATCACTAAAATATTCGGTTTCGGAACGTACCTCACTTGATGTTTTAGCCATGAGACATTTTTCTTCCTTTGTTGATTCTTTCTCATCTTCATCGCTATCACTCCAAGCACCTCCAATAAACGCTCTTTGATTTTGATCTCTTGTCATCATTGGACATTTTCCAATAAGGTGATTCGGATAACCACACTTGAAACATTTTCTCTCATTCTTGATATACTTGTCATCATTATTATTTTGAGATGTTCTTCTTTCATCGTGTGGTTGTCTAACGAATCTTCCTCGCCTTTTGAAGAATTTCTTGAAATCTCTTACGGCCATGGCATATTCTTCGTCTTCGCTTTCGGAAGATGAGCTATCTTCGTTGTTGGATTCCTTTCTAGCTTTCAAGGCGATTGACTTGCTTTGCTCTCGTTTCCCTTTAACCATTTCGGAGTCCTTCTTTATTATAGCTTCGTAGACTTTTAAATTACCAATTAATTCATCAAGTTGTAGCGTTGACAAATTCTTCGATTCTTCAATAGCCGTCACTTTAGCTCGCCATTTTGGGTGAAGAGCTCTAAGAAACTTCCTAACAAAATTCTTACTAGAGAAATTCTCATCAAGTGCTTTTAAACTTGTGATTATAGTGTTAAATCTAGCAAAAGCATTATCAATTGATTCCTCTTCCGGAATCGTGAATTGCTCATATTGTTGAACAAGTAGATCTATTTTGTTATCTTTGACTTGATTATTACCTTGGTGGGTTATTAACAAAGAGTTCCAAATTTCTTTTGCGGTTACACACATAAAGATCCTTTCGTACTCTTTACGTGGTAGCGCATTGTAAATAACTATTTTTGCTTCATTATTTTTAGCAAGTTTTCTTTTTAAATCATCATTTTGTTTTTCAAAATGTACGATTTCATCTTTCTTAGTTTCGGGGTTATTTTGAATAGGTAAAAAATCACCATTGGTAATAATATGTCAAAGATCTAGATCTTTTGATTTCACATAAGTTTCGAATCGATTTTTCCAATATAAAAATCCATCACTTTCAAATAGTGGTGGTCTTTGCATAGATTGCCCTTCTAAATATTTTTCAGATTCCATAGATCGTTACAAGTTTTAAAATACAATATATTTTAAAAATCTTGCTAGACGTGGCTCCTGATACCAATTCTAGAAAACTAGAAGGGGGGGTTGAATAGTTTTACGTCCTTATTAAATATATAAACACAAGTTTGTTTTAAAAACTTCGATTCTAGTTTATGTGAACTCAATACTTGCACTATATGAACAATTGTATAGTAACTAACTAACAAAGCTAATATAGTAAAGGTAAATAAATAAGTAATGAGAAGAGTTAGAAAGATCAAACCACAACACAAGGATTTATAGTTTTTCGGCTACAAGGACACTTTCCTTGTTCCTACTCCACTCCCCGAGAGTTTTCTTCACTATGTCAACAAACTCCCTTTTGGCGGAGAAAACCTTACACACCAATTTACACACCACACAACTTCACAACTTGATCACAACTTCTACACAACTTCTTCACACCAATATACTACACACCAATCTTCTTCACAACTATCTTCTACACACCAATCTTCTACTTCACACCTATCTTCACAACTATCCTACTTCACTACTTATCAACTTCTATTATCTACACAACTTCTATATCTTCTACACAATTAATCACAAGCACAACACAATATCAACAAATGAATATATATATATATATACACTATGCACAACTACTCTTCAACACTTCTTGAACTTGGTTGTAGAAAGAGTGTTCTTCTTTTGCACTTTGGATGAGAATGGATGATGAGGGATTGAATCACTTGAAACAAGGATTAATATACAAATGATCAAAGGGTTTTAGAGGATGTTTTAGAGAGTTGTAGATCTGAAAATTTCGTGCAAAAGGTGGGGAAAAATTCCAGAATTAAGGTGGTATTTATAGGAGAAGAATTCTGACATTTTCTGACAGGGGAGCCTGGCCGGTCCCCTTAAAACGTGGCCGGCCCCCTTAAAATTAAGGGGACCGCCCCTTATAATTAAGGGGGCCGCCCATCTGTAACGGCCAGAAAACTTGTCTTTTAGTGGGGAAAGTTTATTTGGTGAAAAACTAACTGATTTTGGTTAAATATTTGAAATCATATATTTAGTTTGATTAAAACATTTTTTTTATTACCAAAAGTGTTTTTCAAAAATATATAATATGTTTATATATTTAAATAAACTTTGTATTAGTTAATAAAATATCCCTTTGATTATAAGATGTATTAAGCACTTGTTTATCCATACCTTAAGTGATTAAGTTGGATATAGTTGTATAAACTAGCTTAATACTTGTTTACATAGTAATCTTACGATTGACGAGTTTACATTTTGTGATCGTCAAAATATAGAGATATCGAAAAATATAAATAACGTTTTCATACATTATTTATGTCAACATTTATATAATAATAATAAGAATAATAATAATAATAATAATAATAATAATAATAAATATTTAATATAAATATAATAATAATAATAATAATAATAATAATAATAATAATAATAAATATTTAATATAAATATTAAAATAATAATAATAATAATAATAATAATAATAATAAATTATTATTATTATTATTTTTATTATTATTATTATTATTATTATTTTTATTATTATTATTATTATTATTATTTATAAACATCACTTTATTATTATTATTGTTATTATTATTTATCTTTTTTTGAATTAAGGGGATCCAACCAAACACAGTGATAGAATACATCAATTACAATTCTAATACAATATAATTACAACATATTTCAACTCTTTGAATTACAATTCATTCAAATTACAATTTTTTTTTACAGATTACAATTACTTTAAAAAATTACTGCTAACCAAACGCACCCTAAGAGCATAACTACAAGTTTTCAAATTTGTGGTAGAAATGCTAGAGCAATATATAAAACTATAGAGTGAAAAAAAGTCCAACTATACTAACTTGTGTGGTCATTAATCATCTTCTCTTTCCATGGTCAACTTAAAAAGATACAAGATGTCAAAATCTATAATGAGAGTATACACTGTTTTTATAAACTAATACAACATAAATTGAATAACTAGTTTTTAATGCATAGAATTTTTGCATTGCAGCCTTTGCAGGTGATTTAAAATTATTAAGCAATTGCAAGTAGCCAATCTCTCCATTTTTTGTCTCTTTGATCAATCCCAATCTATCTAGCACCATTTGTCCCCGAAATAAACCTTGTCACCAACTATATATAGCATTGGAAACATAAAAATCGGTCAGCTGCAGGCAGTGGCGGATCTAGGAATTATACATAGGGTATGCACTATATATTTGAAGGGTTTTTGTTGTTTCTGATCCAAATATTTCGGGTTCGGGTCAGTGATATGGGTTGGGTTTTCTAGGGAAATTTTTTTGCTGCATCTTCTTGGTCACTTTTCGAAACGTTTTTCTTGTTAAATAATCAGCTAATCACATTTTCAAATTTTTTTTCTTTGTTGATGACTCATTTGTTTATGTTCATGGTTCATTGTGATTTTGCTTGTACTGAAGAAATTAGGAAAAGACCAAAATTTAAAGTAGAGTAAACTACACCGTTCGTCCTTGTGGTTTGCGTTGAACGCAACCTGTGGTCCTTTGACCAAAAAAATTACACCGTTCATCCTTAACTCAGAAACGTTATGCACCATTAGTCCCTCCTTCTAACGGGGTGGACTAACGCTCGTTAACTTGTTTTTGCTTATGAGGGTATAATAGTCATTTTGCACTATAAGGACGAACGGTGCAATTTTTCGCTTTTAGTCCATTTTTTAACGCTTTTATCCCGTTTTTTACGTTTTCGCCTATTTTCGTCCGTTTTTTTACGTTTTTATCCCGTTTTTTACGTTTCCATCCATTTTTTTTTACGTTTTCACCAGTTTATTTTATGTTTTCATCCGGTTTTCACGTTTTCACATTTTTTTATGTTTTCGCCCGTTTATTTTACGTTTTCTTTCATTTTTTTATGTTTTCGTCTGTTTATTTTAAGTTTTCGCCATTTTTTTTACGTTTTTGTCCGTTTTTTACGTTTTCGTTCGTTTTTTTTTCCATTATTATCCATTTTTATCCATTCTTAAATAAACTTTATATTCACATTTTTACTAGTAAATATTATGATCACTTTTCATTTTCAAAAATTTAATAAAAAAATCTATCAAACAAAAAACTTAAAAAAAATAGTTTCAAAATTATACCGTCGCTCAATCCGAAACACAAACACAAACAACCAATCCACATCCAAACTAACACAACAAATCCAAATACTACTCTAAATCTCAACTCCAAATCCAAGTGACAAATCCAAATCCCAATCGGCTCACTCACCAATCCAAACTCCACATCCGAATGAAATACAACCTCAACAAAATCAACTAATCCTAATCCCAACATCACAACCTCTTCAGCCATGAAATAAGTTTATGTTGAAGCTTATGAGCTATAAAAAAATGAGGTTTTGTAACTTTGCAATTTCTGTATAAACTCATTAACATGATTAATTGACAACTTGTTTAGTTTATGTCATATTAGGAATTGAATGTTGCTATATATGTTATTTTAAAAATGTTAATGAAAAAGAAGATAGGGGGCGCGTAGGGGTAGATTACCGCCGGAAAAACAAAGAGGAAGGGGCGGCAGAGTCTCGGTGGTGGCGGTGGTCACTGTGGTTGCGCGTGGAGGTGGTTGTAGGGGGATCCGTGAGCTAAAACACTCCAGAAAGAATGGGGATGTCCCGATCTATCAATTTGGTGAATAAAAAGTCTCGCCGGAAAATTCTCCAGCGACGGCGGTGCCGGAATCTGCTGGTGTTTGCTGAAAATATGAAGATTCCGGTGGGTTTAGAGAGAGAAAGAGTGTGTGTGTGAGTTAGTGTAAAAATGAAATAAATAAGTAATTAAATGGTTTATATATTAAAATGGATGTGAAATTACGAATATACCCTTATGGTTAACGAGCGTTAGTGGCCCCGTTGGATGGAGGGACAAACGGTGCATAACGTTTCTGACTTAAGGCCCAACGGTGCAATTTTTTTGGTCAAAGGACGAAGGACGTCGGTCAACGCAAACCACAAGGACGAACGGTGTAGTTTACTCTTTAAAGTATGTGAATTTACATAATTTAATGTAACATTAAAGTATAAAACTATTAAACTGTAATGGAACCTAAATAAACATAATTCAGTGAAAAAAATGAGAAAGAAATGGAGGTAATGTCAGTTAAAATATAATCGTATGTAGGAGGTTGTTGTTTAGTTGGTGGGCTTTCTGTAGGTTTTATGGGTTAAGTGGACATAAAGTCCAATGTAAAATCTAAAAACTTTACAGCACAATTTGGCCTAAAAGATACAGTATATGACTATTTGACCTACTTGAGTCTTATCCTTTCTATATCTTCTTCTTCTTCTTCAAGTTTGCCGTCTGACCATTCTCAAATTGACTAGCATTTTTTCTTCTTCTTTTGTTTTGAACAATACCAACTTAGTAAGTGTATGCACTCAAAATCATCATGTATTTTAGAGGGTGTGCGCTCCTAATTTTTTACTGTATTTAGTAGTTACTTATGACGAATACAAATATTGTTTATACTACTCAAGACTTACACAGGGTATGCACGTGCATACCCTGTGCATACACTAGATCCGCCCCTGGCTACGACTTCAAACAATTCCTAGCAATATTGGACAATGAAATATTTGTTACATTGATCAACCAAGAAAAATACATTCGTTATCGATATCTTAACTCTGAAGTTTTTCTGCCTAATTTTCATGGTAAATAAGCCTTGTTGGCAATATGTCATTAACATCAGTTGGAATTTTAGGGTCAGCTTGGTTCAAAATGGAGAAAGAGAAATGAATGCAAAAGAATGAGTGAGGTGGGTAATCAATCCCTTACCCCCTAATTTACTCTATAATGGTTGATTACCACTACAGAATAATCAATCCCTTTGTACTCACTAACCAAGCACAAAATAATGAGTGAAGTGGGCCTTTTTGAATACCTTACCCATTCCCCACCCATTAACCCCCACCAATCACCCCTTAAGTTTTATGCTTTGGTCTCTAGCATTCACTTGACATTGGTACTTTCATATCATAAAGAGCAAATGACATTGTTGACCATTGAAAATTTAGTGTAACAAAATGACTATATTACCCTTGATTATCAATCATATTTTCTGCCAAACTACCTTAAATTTTCATTCCAGTACTATTTTTAAGTTAACATGTCATATTTATCTATATTTCCCTAATTTTAACTGACAAAAGAATCTATACTGCATAGGATTTATTTGATATCAATCTTACAAAGTTATCAATTACAAATACAAAATCCTTGATCTATTTATCACCATGAATAATTTTAGGAACATCATCAATAAGTTTATTCCAGTCGGATCAAGTGGTTACCTTTGCCTCTGGATACAGGGGTCAAATGTTCGATCCTCACTCCTTGCAAGGACGGAGGTCTATTGGTAAGGCTGTCTACATATCAACCTCACCCATACACCGTGAAATATGACATTGGGACCCATAACCGGTGAAAAATGGTATTGGAAGTTACTTATTATTATTATTATTATTATTATTATTATTATTATTATTATTATTATTATTATTATTATTATTATTATTATTATTATTATTATTATTATTATTATTATTATTATTATTATTATTTTATTATTATTATTATTATTTTTAATAATAATAATTTCATTGATACATAATAAGCTTACACAAAGTTGGATGGGAGTCTAGACACAAGCTGTGCTCCCACTCCTTTCTGAATACAAAAGCTTGTTGTTGTTGTTATTATTATTATTATTATTATTATTATTATTATTATTATTATTATTATTATTATTATTATTATTATTATTATTATTATTTATTTATTTTTTATTTTTTTTATTATTATTATTACTTTTATTAACAATAAATAGGATTTTTACAAGAAATTGGTGGGGAGCCGAGAAACCAACTGGGCCCCCACACCTCTAGCAATAGCGAAATCAATCCTATTAAAAATATGAACGGCAGCCCGCGCTCCAATGTCTTGAGTCGTAGAGAAACGTCGAATATGCTTTAGAAGAGTTACTGCATCTTTCTCAAGTTCTCCAAAAGAGGAGAAAGAGAAGGGGAGGAACCCATATCCGATATCCACACATTTGCCCTCGTACTTGACCCGTTTACGTTGTGCAGCTTCAATAACCGCACGACCTGGCATAAAATCAATCATACCAGATTGCGTCAAAGGTGACGACCCCGTAAGATCAACACAAACATCAAGCCCACCATCCCAAGAGTAAAGTAATATATCAGCTGGGCGCAAAGATCTATCCCTATCACCATAAAGCCCAATATCCACCTCCTTACGAGCTGAAATTCCGGACCGAGAGCATATATCAACAAGAACATCACGCATAATATTATGCCGATGTTTAATGCCAACAATACCCGCACAAGAAACCGCGTGATCACCATAAATATCTCCAGTAAAAACACGAGAACAAGCTGAACACGGTACCTGAACAGTGAAAAGAGGAACACCCAGCCGATAACACAATACACAACGGTATGTCTGGGAATTCATAGTTTGACCCAATCCAGATATAGGAGCCACCCTGAGCCAAGCTGAAGTATGATCCTCCTTTAGAGAGCTCCATAACGCCATCTGTCGAGGAGAAAGATGGAATGTAGATTCAACAGTTTGGGTAACCCGATCGAAATATATATCTGCCAATTATTATTATTATTATTATTATTATTATTATTATTATTATTATTATTATTATTATTATTATTATTATTATTATTATTATTATTATTATTATTATCATCATCATCATCAATAAGTTTATTCTCACATAAAATGTATAACATAAATGAATTTTCTCGCCTAAAATATTTTAGTTACACCGGCACTCGGCTATTAAATATGAACATGAAGTGAGAAACATGCTAGTTTTAATTTGGAAGTTGAGACAATTTCACATATCTACCCTGGCTACTTATTATTGTCTACTCTATACTACTTATAATAGAGGAATAAATCTCTTTCCAAAAAATTCCAATGTACAAAAATTGATGCATGATATACAACCCTTTAATGCACACATTTTTTATGTTTACAACCACCAAAGCATGATGTACAACCAAAACTAGCGTAAAACCAAATTCAGACCAAAAGTAGTATAAATTAGCATTAAAAACACCCCTATAACAATATTTACAACCACCAAAGGATCGTGTACAACCAAAAATAGCGTAAAACCAAATTCAGACCAAAAGTAGTATAGATTAAGCATTAAAAACACCCCTATAACAAAAATTACAACCATGGATGTATACTATACAACCCTTCATTCCAATTAATTCCCAGCAGTTAATTCCCAACTTGATTGCATACTCCAATCCGAGCCATAAATATTTATAAATCGAATTTAATCAAAAATAAAAATTAGGGTTTCGAAATAATTTTATAAAAATAAAAATAGGGCCGCGTGGGGTTGTTTTACCGAGAGAAAAGCAAGGGCGGAGGTGGTGGTGGTCTTCGGTGATGGTGGTGGTCGGCTGTGGTGGTGTGTGGCTAGTTTGGAAACTGAAATCACCACTTTTCTCTATTAGAAGCTTGACTGTTAGAAAACCTTATCATCGATCTATTAGAAGCTTGACTTCTTTAATATCTGAAAAACTAAAAGGTCTATGTAAATCACCACTTCGCTAAAAGATCTTGAAGCCAAAGGATTCGAACCAAGAGGATTGTTTGGAAACTGAAATAGAAGATAGATGGTTGCGTGATGTCAAGATAAGAAAGGGATCGTGTTTTTCTTTAATGGCTGTGTAAAACCCTAAAATCTGAAATCACAAATTTGGGTCTAATTTGAAACTTTCTGAAAGTGAAGGACTAATTAGTAACTAGATCTCAAATCTTAAGTAAGCAAATCCCTAAAACAGTAATAAGATCACTAAAACTTTAAAACTATAAATTTACTAAAATAGTACTTAACTTAAAAACACAAAAACTCCTACATTGAACTTTGATCTCTTGTTTAAATGGTACCATTGGGCTGAATTCTTGTCACCATACATTAATATATATCTTTGGGCCTTAAACTTTGAAACATGACTAACTTAGGCCCATACTTCATCCAGGAAATTGAAGATAACAACTAGTCACACTAATCTCGGCAATCATAATAACTACCCAATCAATTATACGCTTCTTTCCAAAATTGTCTCACAAAATATACGGATTCTTCTCTTTAAACTTTTGTCACACAATAAGCCCTAAATTCCATATGGCAGCTAACTCTTTTCCCCTTCATTCTCAAGAAAAATAAATGGATTACAAGGGTGTAAAGGAGGCTCAAGATGATCGTTTTAATCGTTGTTGATTTGGTTCAAATTAGGGTTGTGAAATGGATTTGATTTCGGTTTGTTTTGGCCCTTTGTTTCCATTTTGCCTTTATTCGATCAGCAAAAGAGTAAGCTTTGTTCTTTCCTTCATATTTGAATCCTTTTCATTCGTATATCACCATGTTATGATCATCTAGTGAATCGGCTTAATGAATTACAAGTTATACGAGATAAATGTTACATAAAATCATGGTTGTGTCACATAAAATAACGACTAGAAAACCCTAATAAATCGACCCATATATTTATATTTTGAACACT
>JARVZY010001567.1:0-44374 GCA_030686995.1 Artemisia argyi | reverse complement strand
CAAATAAGGGAGAAGTCATTCGTTTAGATGATTGAGTTGTGGAGGTGCATGTGTTTGCGTGGGTGTGTGTGATTTTTGTTTTTTATGGTATATTTTTGTTTAAGTGGTATATGTTTTTGTGGTCATGTTTGTTGTGTTATTATACTATGTTAGTCGTGAAGTTGATTGTGGAGAGAGAAAGTGACATAACGTTAAGATAGCGATCATGAAATTGTTTGTGGTGACTCGTTATTACTGCTAGCCTTAGTGGACATGGTTTCATTATCAATTTGACTTATAGTAATATATTGACTGTTGCCAAAAGTTTATTCTCAACATGATTATCGAATACTAAATTTAGAGATGCAATTTACGTATATTTTTAGACAATGAAAAGTTTTGATAGATGACTAATTACATACATTATCAACATCTCTAAACAAGTTTTTGCATCTCTAAATTTTTAAACTAACTTTACTAATTTATTGCTTTTAACTACCCCTTATTAGCTCAAAACGTTTAGCTCGCTACACATAGCTTAATATATATGGACTAACATGTGCCCTTTTAAATCACATTTATGGCTCTCGACCCTCTTAAGATTAATAAATTAATGACATCATGCATGTTCTACAAGTTTTTGATTAAAGTAGAAGAGAAACTACAAAAGCTAAAGTTGTTTAGTGGACCAAGTAAGCTAACAGTATAAAAATGTAAAGGTCATGTGGCAGACCGACAACCCCTGAAACCCAAGTCGTACTAAAAATCACCAATCATTATTCGTTTTGAAAAAAGATAAAATAGCTGAAAGCAGGGCCTCGCGAAACAATGACATATTGATGCATGTCTTTTTCTTTCTAAAATGTAATACAGCTAAGGATTGCGCCTTACCATAAACTTTGGGATGTGTTAACCGCACCCTCCCTACTATGGGGGTCCGTCTACTTTATTCAAAATGTACAAGTTTTACTGCAGACAGTACAGGCGACGGCAGCATGTCTTCCATAAACCCTCCCTACAAGAGGGGGGGGGGGGGGGGGGGTGGGGTCCGGTTAACTCAACCTTAAACTTTTTACAATCCATAAACTAACAAACTTAAGTTGACTGCCACGTTAGTGTATTACAGTATATTTAATTATTTTGCACCTTTTTGATAGGCGCTAAAAAATAAAAGATATTTAGTGTGAAGTGAGTGAGGATTTTTTATTTTTTTTATTTATTTATTTTTTAATTAATATAGTTATGAGTTTGAGCTCACATCACTAGTTTAATATGCGTATAAATAGAGACTAACGACATTTCAATGTTCGGTTACATCTCAGTTTATGTATGACAGCTTGTGATCATACGTATGCCACATATCCACATTGCTGATGGCCTAAAAACAATACAACATCATGCATAAGATTCATCATCATCATCATCATCATTATTATTAATTTATGTTTCCTACATGTACATTATCTGTATTCGTGAGTTAAATAATAATTAAACCTCTAGCCTTGAGTCCTTGCATTAAGGTTTGTTGGATATATCAAATCAATTACTCCTTATTTAACATGTATTATATGTACACACATGTTATCTAATAGAATTCTTGATTGTGTATAAAAAGTAAGTCAAACAACAAACTTATTTCCTACTAGAAGTTTTGTCTGTGGATGTTACCGAAAAGCATTAGTTTGTAAGTTATATTCTTAAAGCTGTTCAAAACTTTATTAAATAACACTCAAATCATCAAATGTTACCGAAAAGCATTAGTTTGCCGTACTATAAAAGGTTAATGAGTCAAGTAAAAGTTTGAGAGATATAGGTTGGTAAATGTTAGCTAGCTGCACCAAATGTGTAGCCAATTCGCTGCACTAACATGTCATTACTTGACTCTCTGTGAAGAAAATTGTTGAATTTGTTTTTCCATAAACCACATTATATGCATTATGGTGATTACTAATTTAATAAAATAATATTCCATATTTTAATGGTGATTTCTAAACCCAGTCGAGATATTACATTTTCACTCAAATCATCAAATGTTACCGAAAAGCATTAGTTTGCCGTACTATAAAAGGTTAATGAGTCAAGTAAAAGTTTGAGAGATATAGGTAGGTAAATGTTAGCTAGCTGCACCAAATGTGTAGCCAATTCGCTGCACTAACATGTCATTACTTGACTCTCTGTGAAGAAAATTGTTGAATTTGTTTTTCCATAAACCACATTATATGCATAATGGTGATTACTAATTTAATAAAATAATATTCCATATTTTAATGGTGATTTCTAAACCCAGTCGAGATATTACATTTTCTTTGTGATAGTGCTATGTGATAGTTCTCAATTATAGTGATAGTCCTGTTATCAAAACAGAAAAAAATGTATTTTTTTGTGTATGTTGCTCTTTTTTCCCTTTCCATAGGGTCCTTTCCTCTTTTAATTATCTTGTTTAATTGAGGGGATGCCTCGTTTTGTATTTTGTTCTTCCCTCCGGGGTGTCGTTATATATGTTGCCTTTCTAAAATAAAAAAAAAAAAAAAAAAAATGCATGATAACTTTAATTCCCTTTCTAGTTGTTATAAAAGTCAGTAAGCATTAAGCAACATGCATGGTGTGTCTTAATTGATAGTAATAATCTAATTAAATATTAATTTATCAAGATGTATATGTGGAGAAAAATTGGTGACCTCCAGCTAGCAGCCGGTTCAAAAACTATTGTTAAACTGGTCAAAGAATAAAAAAATGCATCAGTGGTTTGACTGGTTGCCTGGTTGGATATGTGTGCCCCTATATAAATAGAACTCTTTCAAATACATTCATAATTATCTCATACATGCCTTCTTTCTTATATGGACTTATATCACAACTTCAGTCTGTTGAACCTTTAAATAGAGGCAAATATTCAGGTTTAGGTATAGGATTTGGTTCTTGTTCTGGTTCTGTAATGGTTTTGAATAATGATATGTTGAGCACGAATATCTCTTTAGAACACCCTTCAGTTGCATTTTCTGGGGACGAGAGATACATGCCGCGACTTTGGGTTTCAGAAGAAGCTGATGAACTTTCTCAAAATGATGATCCGTCTCAATCCGCAACCACTAGTTGTACGTTTTCTTACTTATTTTATTTTCTAGTTATGTAAATTTGGCATCACTATAAGATATATAATTCTGATGTGGTTCATAGGTTTTATGCTGAGTGATAGTGTCAATGAGAAGATGAAAGCAGTACTAAAGATGTTAGTATTCCGCGAGCAACAAGTTATTGTCCAGTTTTGGTCACCTCGTGTAGTTGGGAAGCACCGGTTACTTACAACTGTAGATCAACCTTTCGGTCTTGGGTTAGTTAATGAAGGACTTTATTCGTATAGGAGGTACTCTGAACGCAATGCTTATGTTGTTGATAAGGATCATGAAGAAGAAGAAGAAGAAGAAGACCTTGGTCCTCCTGCTCGAGTATTCAAACAAGGATTGGCAGAGTGGACTTCAGATGTAACTAATTATTTGCCAAAATATTTTCCACAGTTAGAGTGTGCGACTCATTGCAATCTCTATGGATATTTGGCTTTACCAGTTTTTGATACAGCTACAAGGTCATGTATTGGTGTGCTTGAACTGTTGACCAATTCAAAATATCCCAGTTTTGCTTACGAGGTTCAACAATTTGAGAAGGCTTTGAAGGTTATAATCTTTTCAATTTGCTAGTATTGTATATTTGTATGTATTATTCTATTTTATAATATCTATCGTAGCTACTAATTTCCAAATTGTTTTCAACTTGTAGACCCAAGATCTGACATGCCTAAAAATATCAGATGGTCTGGCCTCAAATGTAAGAGATGTCTTTTACTCCTAACTTTTTGGATCTACTTTTTATAAATCTTGTTTTGCTTGAAATTCTTATGTGGGGGATGTGTTTTATGTACAGGTTCCCTTTGAACCTAGCAAGAATGAGTTGGATGATATATTCAGTATCATGAAAGTTGTGTGTGATACTCAAAATATACCTCTAGCACAAACATGGGCTATGTCGCCACTCAATACTTTTTCTTCCCATGAACAAATTTTAAGGAAGAGATGCGACAGTTTTGATACTAAATGCCTTGGAAAAGTCTGCATGTCAACAGCTGCTTTACCATATTATGTTAAAGATTTGGGCTTGTGGCGTTTTCGGGAAGCATGTGGGGAACGGCACTTGGGCAAGTCTCATAGCCCTGTTGGACGAGCGTTGTTATCCCGTGGTTCATGCTTTTGTGGAGATGTGACCAAACTAAGTGAAGAAGAATACCCTTTGGTCCACTATGCTCGCATGAATGGGTTAACTAGCTGCTTTTTAATTTCCTGTCATAGTGTCGAAACTAATGATGACTATGTTTTAGAGTTTTTCCTTTCGCCCCACATGAAAAACACCAAACACTTATTGAACTTGGTCCGAATGTTGGAGCAAAACTTTGAAGCTGCTTCTGGTTTTGAACTAGGTGACAGGCCATCCATAGAAGTTCTTGGACCATCTATTGATCTAGGTGTAAACAAAGAACCTGATATTTTCGAAACATCGTCGTATTTAATGGACTCGTTTAGTGATGTACCAAATATTGCTAGAACCAACTTTGTCGATGTCCCAGACGAATGCTTTTCCACCAACGCAAGAACTGCATTTACAAGCAGCTCTCTAAAGCAAGGAAGAAAGCGTAAAAGAGGCTCAGACACAATGGTGAACGTGAAGGCTACGTATGGAGAAGATATTAAAAGGTTCCGATTTCCTATTTCATTGGGACTATCGACGCTGAAATATGAAGTGGCAAAAAGGTTCAATTTGATGGGTGAAATGATCGGTCTGAAATATTGGGACGAAGACAATGAGTTGATTCTAATTTGTGTCGATGACGACTTGGAGGATGCTATGGTTGCTTCGGGAAGTAGAAACAGTATGAACTTAATCTGCAAGCTATCAATTCCGTAGTTGTTTTTGCACAATAAGTTAGGGGTTCTATCCCACGTTATGCGCTAAGGATGTGATCATTGTTGAAATTAACAACTCTTTATGTATTAATTCTTTCACCTTGTATAGATCGATTTTCTTAAAATAATTAAGTTGTTTGTTGAAATTAGTATAGCCTATTTTGTCGAGTTTGGCTCGACTTTTTGAGAGGACTAGACAAGTAGACAACGATTTCTGTAGATTGTTAAGAATCAAAGATGTGAGTGCATGTGGGCCAGAGAGGACTAGACAAGTAAACAACGATATCTATTGTTTAAGATTCATGTGGGCCAAAGATTTTCTAGTGGACAAACAAATAAATATTATATTATACTTTGCAAAACGTCGCAAACTTGTTGGGTGTGGCTTATAAGGAGAGACCTTTAAGAAGACACATACGTGATGTCGACCCGTGAAGTGAGTTAGTGTAAAGAGAAACAAGATTAGTAATTGAGTTCACTCAAAAGTGAGCCTAAGCACGAACTAGTTGTATGTGAACTTGCAAATAAAACTAAGTTAATTGTATGTATGGCATTTTGGCAAAAGTAATTGTAGCTAGAACTATAAATATAGCTAGCTGTAAACGGAAATAAAGTGAAAAATTATAAATAAATGTTATTTCTTTAAGATAAACGAAGTAACATTTGATTTTAGACTAATTTATATGATAACTAAAATCATCACTATCATCATACATTTTATGGTTGCTACAGGGCCGTTTGGTTTATAGGTGGGTTTATGATTAGGATTTGGATTTGGATTTGAATTTGGTTTAGGATTTAAATTTGTATTTGAGATATGAGAGAAAAAATAATATTAAAAAATATATTATATATTAAAATAAAAGAAAATTATTAAGAGTATTTTGTTTTCTACTGTCATCCAAGGTGTTCAACAGATGGATGGTATAACATACTGAGTATGTTTGGTTCTTATTTTGTTTCACATGGGCATATGTTGTATTCTTGATCCTACTATACAAGTGAGTTATAGAGTGGTCATTGGGGATTAGTATGCTGAAAACTTCAGCTCTGCACGCGGAGGTATCTATCTTGGGCCACAATATTTTTTGTTTCCTTATGTTCAGTTAGCTTAATATTGTGACAACTCTTTATTTTATTTTTAGGATACTATATTGCTTTGTTTGTTGTGTTCTTTTGAGTCCTATCCTCCTTTAATTATCTTAATTATTTGAGGTAGGGCGCCTTGTTTTATATTGTTTTTTCCTTTTTAGGGTCTCGTTATAATATGTTGCCTTTCTAAATATATATATATATATATATAATTATGTATTTAAATTAAGATTTAAAGTTTAAAATTATATTTAATTGTATATTGGAAAAGAGATAGAAAAGGGTAGTAAGAGAAACATAGGTTCTACTAGATAGGAGAGAGAAAACCCACTTACCAGGTTGGGATTTGATAAATGAGGGTCACTCTTAGATATTTGTCATAAGGAATTCAACCAAACGAATTTACGTTGGACTGATGCCAAAACTGGGCCAAAAACACTCAAACCAAACGGACCCTAAAAGTAGCAACTTTATATGAACATACCCAACAAAATAATTTACACACTCATAAAAAAAAAATATATATATATATATATACAAGTGAAAGGTGGGCATCACTATTGCCAATTTTTAAAGGTGATGGCAGTTTTTTTTTTTTTTTTTTTTTTTTTTTTTTAAGTTATTTATTTATTTATTTTTAAGGTGGTGCGTGAGAGGAGTGATAATGATGATGGGTCACGTTATAAAAAACAATCTTTAGTGATTATGGAAGATCGTTTTTCTAAAAACAAAACAAATGTTATGTTTTAATTGCCTTTTAAAAAAAATTAAAACATAATATTCTCATAATGTTGTGTGTTAATCATACCTGTGTGTTAATCATACCTCGCTTTTGGAACTAGAGAAACCGTTGGTGTTTGGTGTTCAAACGGGTCATTTTTCATTTTTATATTGTTATATTTTTGGTTTGCAACTGGTATTCAGTTAGGTTTAACCGATTTTGACATTAGATAGATTACTAAATAAATATGACAGGATGAGATTGATTGGTAAATTTTTATGGTTTTTTCAGTTGATGAGTGCTTTTAATAAACGGCAAATGATTAAAAAAAGTATTACTTGCCACAATTTTTTCTTGTGGGTAGTAAATAATTTTTTTTGCTTTTGTGTGTATTTTTTTTTTCAAATTCATTTTTTTTAGGGTATTTTTCAAAATTTTTGAATATTTTTGCCCCTCTTAGCTAATAGAAAATTTTTTCTTCCGAAGGACAAAAATTTTATATAATACCCTGAAAAGGATGAATTTAAAAGAAAAATACCCATAAAAGCAAAAAAAATTTGTTCGCTACCCACAAGAGGAAATGGTGAAAAGTACGATACTTTTTTTAATCATATGCCCTATAAAAAACACGATTGGTTAATAGTTGACCATGGGCTGTTTGAAATACTCATCTATTAGGTGACGACGAACCTAATGACCTGAAGAACGATAATGGCTGAAGTGGCCAAGTGAGTGATACTATAGGGACGTTAGAGCATTGGGTATGCTCGTGCTGTGGGGAAAAAGTGCTGCCACGTCAGCAAAAATCTTCACGGCACCAGAAATCTCACGGCACCACATTCTGGCTGTGTAACCCTTGGCACCAGAAAATGTAGTGCCGTCGTCATTTTTTTTTTTTTTTTTTTTTTTCATAAAATAAAACATAGACTATATTAACTAAAATAAACATAATTAATTAAAAAAAACAGACATTACATTAATAAAAAAAAGTTACATAAAAATAGAAAACTTAATACGTAAACAAGAAATAAAAATTACAAACTAAATATTAAAGTTCCATAAATGCTCCACAAGGTCTAGTCGAAGCGCGTCGTGCACTTTTCTATCTCGAAGTTCTTTATTTTTACGAACATGTAAATCACATCTTTTGATCCAAGTATCTGGCATGTTCGGACTTGGATCAACGAATGTATCTCTTAAATTCACTTCGAATCCTTCGTCTTTCAAAATCATATTGTGTAACATTATACAACAATACATCATTAGTTTCAAGGTGTTGATATGCCAAGCACGTACGGGTTGTCGTATAATTCTCCAACGACCTTGTAAGACTCTGAAAGCTTGTTCAATATCTTTTCTAGCACTTTCTTGAACCTTTTTGAAGTTCAAATATTTTTCAGTCCTTGCAACACTAAACGTTTTCACAAACACAGACCATGCCAGATAAATGCCGTCGGTTAAATAGTAACCTTTCTTATATGTATGTCCGCTTATTACAAACGGACTTTCCTAGGCTTTACCAGCAAGTTCATCATCAAATAATGGGGAACCATATAACACATTAAGATCATTATTTAACCCCGGAACCCCAAAGTATGCATGCCAAATCCATAATTTTTGATCCGCAACCGCTTCTAACATAAGAGTTGGGTATTTGTGATCACGTCTTTTAAATTGAGCTTGTAAGGCCTTTGGGCAATTTTTCCAATCCCAATGTATATAATCAATACTCCCGAGCATTCTCGGGAGTCTATGTTTTTCTTCATGCAATGCATATATTTTTTCAACGTCATCTGAAGTGGGCTTTCTTAAATACTTTTCATTGTATAAAACATGTATGCATTTAGTAAAGTTCTCTAAACATTGTGGTGAACAATGTTCACCAATTTACAAGTACTCATCAAATGCATCAGGCGCAGTGCCGTACGCCAATTGGTGGATGGCGGATGTGCACTTCAAAACAGCACCAATACTTGCACGACCGATAGCATCGTAACCAGGTCTAAAAAATTTAAAGTACTCAGGAAGAGGATGAACATCATAAATTAAAATATTGTTGAGAATTTTATTAAAAAATCTAGAACTCATACGATACCTTCACTTAAATTTCTCTTCGGTATATTTAGGATCAGTCTCATCGTCGCCAAAATAGTCGTCGATTAAATGTTGTTTCGCCTCTTCTCGTTCACGTGGTACGTATGTCGTCATTCTCTTTTCACCCGATACCGATCCCCCGGCTTCTTGATCATACAAAGCTACAAATTGTTCATAAGCTGCATAACCCCGAAGATATCGCTCCTGATCGTCATTATAAGGGTCGTAATTAGGGTCGTTGGGATTATTTGGGTTGGGATTGTTTGGATTCATGATTGAAAGAAAGTTGAAAATTGGAATAATTGTGTGAAAAATGAGGAGCGAAAGAGGTTTTTATAGATTTTAATGGAGTAGAAATTTGAAAAAAAAATGTATTTTTTGGCCAAATAGCCGTTACACAACGTCCCAATTCAAAAAAAAAAGTAGCCGCCGCGTGGGCTGGCCACCACGGCGCAAGTGACGATGGCGCCAACTCCGGTACGATGCGTCGTCGTGTTTTTTGGGCTGGTGGTGAAAACGCCACCATACCCTTCGCTCTTAGAAAATTAGAAAGTTACGCTACCTATAAAGGTATATACACAACTATATATACTTAAAAAAACATTAAAAAAAAAAAAAAAAAAAAAAAAAAAAAAAAAAAAAAAACCTTTTGCATAACATTTTGCTAACCTTCCATCAAACAAACCTTTTTCTTCTAGCACGACAACGGTTCTTATTATACAATAATCACGTTAGGTTTTTCTTCTATGTACTTCTTTTGACCCATTCTCTCAATCATAACATATGTTACGTTTATCTTTTTGGAATATTTCCCAAACAATATGGTCTCACTTTTTAGGAACATCATGACTTTTGTTTGTCTTTTCCGTTGTGTCATACTCTGTTATTGTCTTGAATTTCATATGGTTATTTATTGATTTTTTTGAAACTCCTAACGGAAATTCATTTTAGTATACAAGGACTAGCATGATAAAATGCAAGCTGCGGTTAGGTACTGTGTTCGTTCTTCACTACACACAAAAACTAAACTTTTGTTATTTCATTTCCGAACAATAGATGGTTTAATTTTAACCAAGGTTGTGCATAATAATACTTTTACCGTTATTGTTAATCGGGGCGGTTTTTATTTTAGTGGGCTGTCATGTTTAGCAAGTAGAGGTAGCCCGTATTCATCATCCATAGATCCGCAGGGATCGAAACCACAAAGTTTAAGTGGAAATCCACTTATCCATTTCATTGCATTGTTTACGCCTCAGCCATAAAATGTTTATTTTTTACCTTATTATGTTATTTTTTTTATAAGGATAACTTGGAAGTATCATTTTGTTCAGTGTTTGCAATTTATTGGTTCATAACTTATAAACAAGTGATTTTATTCCTTTTTCTAATAGTTGGTATTAGTGCTGGACATCGATCTAAAATCGACCCGAACTGACAAAACCGAAAACCAAAAATCGTGAAAAATCTAAACCAAAACCGAAGTTAATATGGTCGGTTTGGTTCGATTTTTTGTCGGGTCCGTCGATTTGGTTCCGTTTAACTGTGTTTATCTGTGTTTTGGTCGGTTTTGAGTTGAACCGAACCGACTCGAAACTGAAAATCGTGAAAAACCTAAACTGAAATCGAACCAACGGGCTATCGGTCCACTCGGATTTTGTCAGTTCGGTCGGTTTCGTCAGTGCAGTTCAGTTTTTAACATTCCATGCTCAACCCTAGTTGGTACTTAAATAAGGGAATTGGATTGCATATTTCCATTTTTGATTTAGACACTCTAATTACTTTATTAAACATTTGTATTATATCTATATCTTGCTTTAAATATTTGTACATTAATTTGTAAAAAAAAAGTACAAATCCCCCACCCCTTTTTCTACAATAAAGGTGTAGATTGGCGGGAACACCCTGACTCCGGGTGCCTTTTGGCACCAGCCATTGTCCACCCCACAAGGAATAGCTTCGGCAACTCTCCTGGCCTAGTGGGGCATCAACTGGAGTGAGCACGAGCCAAGACTCGGACCCCTGAGCTCTTATTCTACAAAGTCTCTCCAGTGTGCCCATAGGTTTTGCGAAGGTGGGTACCTATATGAAGCAAATACCATGGATGGGACTTGAACCTGGGTCTATTGACTCAAGCACAAGTGCTCCAACAATTGGACTAATGCTCCATTGGTTCCCCCACCCCCTTTTAAACAAACATAAACGTTTACGAAACCAAGATTCAACATGGGATGACTATTAAACCGTATATGTGATTGATTATGGGTGATTACAATAGAGTGAATATATAACATGTTAATGGACCAAATACAAGCTAAGACTAATCACTATTGGGCTAGACCCATAAATATTTGCTAACAGTCTTTGGTAAAGATGTCTACATACTTATAGCGGGATGGAACATGAAGTACTCGGACATGACCAGTAGCCACCAAGTCACGAACAAAGTGAATGTTAATCGCTATATGCTTCGTGCTTTGATGTTGCACGAGATTAGATGGGACATACACAGTACTCACATTATCACAATAAACAATCGTAGCAGTCAAAAGTGGTGTATGAAGCTCACGTAATAGATTACGTAACCAACAAGTCTCAGCAACTACATTGGCAACACCCCTGTACTCAGCTTCAGCACTAGACCAAGAAAGCGTAAACTAACGCTTAGAGGACCAAGAGAGAAGATTGTTGCCAAGTAAAACATAATAACCTGAAGTACACTGGTGTGTAGTAGGACAACCAGCCCAGTCTACATCTGAGTATGCAACCAAATATGATGTCGAGAATGAATAAAGCTGTAATCTATAGTCTAAGGTCCCCCGAACATAACGTAAGATCCTTTTGACAGCAGAAAAATGTGGCTCCAAAGGATCATGCATGAAAAGACAAACCTGCTGAACTGCATAAGAGATATCCAGTCTAGTAAATGTAAGATATTGTAGAGCACTTGCAAGACTACGATACAAAGTGGGGTCAGAAACAAGATCGCCATCAGCTGCAAGTTTGGTTTCGGTGTCAACAAGAGTCAGACATGGGTTGCAAGTGAGCATATTTGCACGCTCAAGAACCTCAGTGGCATACTTCATCTAAGAAAGGAACATCCCCGAAGTATTATGTATCATAGAAATGCCTATAAAGTAATTAAGAGGGCCACAATTAGTCATGGAAAACTCTGCATGAAGTGAATTAATAACCTGATGTAAAAGAGTGGATAAAGAGGGAGTCAAAATTATAGCATCATATAACACTAAATAAGCAGTATCTGATCCTTGTCGATAAATAAAAACTGAGGAGTCACATTGACTATGGTAGAACCCAACACGAGTAGCATAAGCAGCAAACCTCTGAAACCAGGCCTTAGGAGCTTGTTTAAGCCCATTTAATGATCTTTGCATAAGACAAACATGATCGGTGTAACAACCCGAAAATTTCACGTTAATATTTATTCGAAACATAAACATTTTATCCAAAATCTCGTACAATTTTGAACTTTAAATATAACCGTTTAGGTTATCCTGCATGCAACGAAAATCGGCTTTGAATATTTTTATCACATTAGATTAATTTCTAGTTCACTTATAATCATTTATGGAATTTTTAAAATTTAATTTCAAATGTTACCAAATAAACTCTGTGATTTACGAGACTAAACTTACGTATTAAGCATTTTTACTTATATGCAACCTTAACCTATATAGGCACCGCATTTTCTAAGACGTTTAAACACCTTTACATTTTTGGCAAGTCAACATAATTTCCATCCTCCTTTGACCATAAAAATCAACACTTGTTTACTAAGACTATACAATATTTCCCGGGATCAAATTATAAAAACAAGCAAACATCACTAAAAACTAAGTTAAGAAAACAATTTATGTTTTCTTGTTTCCACCCCGGTCAACATAGATGATATCTTTCTTAAATATAACACAAAGACATTTATGTCTTAATAATATTTACAAAACATGACTAGTGATACGTGGGAATTGCGCCCTCGCAACAGGTTTTTGTAAGAAATACTCAATAATCACTAGTATGGTATTGTGGTTAGATTGATTCAAGTATGAAAGAAAACTAGAGAGAGAAAGAAGTGGGGAGTTTTCTAGAGAGAGAGAGAGGATGAGAGAAAATGTAGAATGTTATATTGAGAATGAAAAGCTCCGACCCTCTCCACATGTGGAGAGGGGTATTTATACTTACAACATAAACGCCCACTCCCGGGCTGTGGATCAGGCATACAGTGGGTAAAGACCCGTCCTTCTTCCACGGTGTTACTTAAACTAATTCTAACTAATAATAAACTAACAAACTACGAGCTAACTTAGATGCTATTACAATAGTTAGGTGACCGAGTCTTTTATAGGAATAATTGTATTCCTAACAATCTCCCCCTAAGCAAGGTCACCTTTGAAATTAAGCTCTTTGGTCTTTAAGCATTCTTTCGTCTCTGTAGCTCGTAGGATCTGATTCTTCACTTTTCTACACTCTTTGTACTTCAAGCAATCGAAATTGTGATTAGAATTCCTTTGTGATGTGCGATCTTTGAGCTTCTTTGAGATCATCAGCCAAAGTAAATCTCCAAGCTCATCCATAGTTGTATTGCCTTCATGTGATGTAGTGACTTAAGGACCATCATGCTCACACCCTTCTGGATCAAGAGACTTTACATTGGAGTTGTGGATCAGGAGACTTTTTCATCAGAGTTGCGGAAACGTTGTGGGTAGTCTCTCAACATTTGTTGTAGCAAGTCTCTCATCTTCATTGATAGTGTGGAGGATGTGTGAGCATGAAGTATGGATTGACCCTATTCAGCTGGAAACTGGAGCCATCAACGCCATCTTTATATGTGTCCCTGAAATAAAACAGTTAGCAATAAAGATAGAGAACGAATATGGCTTTGTCATTCGTTCTGTGAGGACAGACTACCCTCCGGTTTTGTGAAAACCGACCTGTGATCAGGTAGAGTCTCTTTTAAAGAAGACTCTCCTTGACAGGAATTTTCAGCTTGTAGCAATGAATTTTCCAAAGAATCCACTTCGGAATCTTCATACTTAGCATGTTCTCATACCGGAACGTCTCAAAGCAGACAGCACGATATAGTGAATCGGTGAATAGATATTCACGGATTGATGAGAAATTGATTTATAGAAATTGCTCGCGTGTCCTATGAAAAACATTTTTGAGACACGACGAGAGTTTTATACTTTGAATCACATTTCCATCAAAAATACTTTTGTTTGAAAGATATTGTACACAATCAATGTGCTCGAAAAATTAGTATGTGAGCACATTGAAAGGTTTTTAGCAAAAGTATCCGTCAATCCATATCCTGGAACAAGTTTGATTCAGTTTAGAATCGCACCATTGTTGCTTTCCAGTTGTCACTTGATCATTGATCCAAGATGGATCTCACATGTCACCTACCAAGAGCTTGAGTGATGTTCGCTCTAGAAGGATTTCCATCTTCATTGTGAATATTTTCATATCACTCGGATGTTCTGGCAATACCCCAAGGATAATGCGTAGGACTCTAAATATTTTATCTTATTTTCCACATTGTGTGAAACAATAAGCATATTTGGAATGTGTCCTATCGAGATTTATGGATGATCTCATGGCTCTAGACTCAATAGTGCGTTTTGATCCGCTCCTGGAGACTGGGGATGTGTCTCCTGTTTTAGGTATCAACATAGCTCGCAATGAGCGGTCGATACATTGCACAGGGTTCCCCGTGAGAATGAAACAAGCTCTTTTAAGAGAACTTGAGTGGTTGGGAAGTTTAGTGCAGTGCATCACTGGGTCCATGACGTCTTGTCTTCAATACTGGTGTTACCTTAGTAACCGCCAGTAGATTATGAATTGAACCCGATTTCTGCCCTAAGGTTGAATATTTGGAGGGCTATTTCTTTTCACCCTTTCTCATTTCAATTCTTTTTAATTCTTCAACTCCTTCAGTGCTTACCGAGACTTCACCACTAGAACCTTGTTGGGTTTGTTCCAGTCCTAGCTCTATCTCAGTCCGCACTCTTCCCTTTCTCACTTTTCTCCTTTTTTTCCAATCATTCCTAAGGACTTCTAATCTATCTATGGATTGTCCCTGGGAAGATCCTTCTGGTTCTGGTGGATCATGGGAACTCATACCTAACCTTAACCAAGCTTATAACTCCATGCACAAAGATAAATGGTCGGTCTTTGGTATAACTTCCACAAACACCTTTTGCTCCCCCTCAATATGTGCTTCGATATTCGAAAGAGTTTAGCACATATGTGGGAGCACATTCATTGAGTCCAAAAGATCACATTTGATTATCAAATTCCATATTTAAATCACATTCTCTCCCCCGATCAAAAATTTTAAATCTTTTGAGATTTTGGATCCCAATTGATTTAAATAATTTGGAAAATGTTTTGGGAGAGAAATGCGGTTAATTTTTAATATTTTCTGATAAAAAGGAACTTTTTCTTGCTCCCCCTCAAACTGTGAGGGAGGTTGTTATGTGTCAGATTTGAAGAGTTTGTAAAAGATTCGAAGTTTTAACGAAAACTCTTTGAAAATTTACTCATTCTGACACATAACCATCACAAATCGTTTTGTTGCAAGATTTTTGTACAAAGTGTGGAAAGTTTTGACGATACATAAAATTTTGAGAAATCACTCTCCCCCTCAATCAATGACGGATGTTAAAACTGAAATATTTTCATAAAATATTAAAGTCATTGATTGAGTGAAAAATTTTATCAAAAATTTGAGTTCAATTTGATTTTCAATCAAAATTTCATGGTACCACCAAGTTTTGCACAAACACTTTCCGAAAAAATCATAGAAGGGAAAGTATTTGACGATAAAAAGAAGATTTCTCTTCTTTATCAAGAAATAATGCACTGAAGCGTACATTAGATCGAGGGTGCACGAATATAAAGTAATTCACGCTCGGATGAACGGCACCCTTTGCTAGGAACAACCGTCATTCTGGCGACGTGTTTTCCTCATTTTGAAAAACGGGTTGCTATCTGAAATAATAGCAAGCCATAATTTTGAAGGGCGGGTTGCAGCCTGAAATGACTACAAGCCATATTTTTTGAAGAATATTTTGAGATACGACATGTTTTAGAAAGAAAAAAAAAACTTTATATGAAACCGAAAAACTCTTGCTCAAGCATATATATGATTCCGTGTCGTTGTTGAATGACATTTCTAGAAACGTACATAATTTTGATTACACAAGAGACATGCCGTGAGAAGAATATTTTTGTGTTTTCTTGTTTTCTGATTTTTATAGGTTTTTTGTTGTTTAATACTTTTCTATTTACAATTTAGTATAATATATGTACAAAGGATACTAATCAGTTTAAGAAGATATTGACATGAGTACCAGAATGATAGTATCGTTCAGCTCGTTGTAGAAATCAGTAGTCAACTGATGCGTAGGGATTGCACCAGGCTTTACCTCTCAAGGGATCTTGAGAAGCTTACAACCCCCACCAGGTAGTGTACTTGATCGATGTAGTATAGTATAATGACAAGTACCAGGGGATTGATCGTTCAGCTAGGAATAGTGTCGCTAGGATTAGAAAACCTAAATACTAGTTCTAAAGATGAGGGATGATTCTTTTTGTATTTTTATAATTTTTTAGAAAGCAAGTAAAAATCTCGGGTTTGAAGGATTTGGCCGGAATTAGTTGCTAGTCAACTAACCCAATACTAAAGATGCAATCAAAATAAAATAATAGAGATGAAAATAAAACTAAATTAAACTAAGGTTGTGAGCAATAAGTGGAGAAATGTGTTTACTTAGATTTCACTACTCCCTAGATATCTTTTACACGTTAATTACTTGTTATAGTTGCGTGGATGACGGATTGTGTTCCTTAATACCATTCATGGGGTGGCGTACTTAACTCCCCAATCCTATGAGTGCCTACTTCACTCCTATGTCGAGCCGGCTAAGAAGCTCCTAACATGGGATCATTAGAATTTACTCATGCATTAAATACAACCAATAAAACCTAGTACACATCAGTTCATGTTTCCTAAGACGTTCAAGCATGTTACCATTTGGAGATCTGCCAGTTTTCTTAAACCTAACATTGAAATCATTCATCCAATACAACCATAAACAAGTAATCAACACATAATCAACATCTAGGTTTTATTAGATCTAAGCAAACACAAGATAAATCTAGCCTAGCATGGTGGAATCAAGACAAGCACAAGATATAGACAACCAACACATAGACATATTGATTGAATTAAAAGAATACTTATCTCAATAACACATGTAAGGGTTCAAGGGCTGAAAACCCTTGAAAAAGCTGTAAAATTCGTATATGGTTCGGCCTTAGGGTTTCTCCAAACTTGTTCCTCCTAATGAATGAAAATTAGAAAACTATATATAGAAAATAGAGGCTGACGGCGTCAAGAACAATCTTGTGACGCCGTCATCTCGCCGCCAAAAGAATCCTCGGACTGCCTTGATCTACATCTGACGCTGTCATGTTATAAACTTTTCTAGGCCGTCACATATTTAACTGTTGACGCTTTTCTTTGTGACGCCTTCATTTCTGTACTAGGTCGTCATGATATTACTCTTGACGCCGTCAACTTGTTCCTCTTGACGCCGTCACACACTGTTTCCAGTATGGAAAATTAAGTCTTTGGCGTTTTCTTCACTTTTATGCTCCAAAAACGTCCGAATTGCTTCCTTTTCCAGATTTCACTCCCAAAGTACCTAAAATCACAAAAGGAACGATTTAGGGCAATATTTGATCAAATAAATTCAATTCCGGGCTTAAATGACCCCTTAAAAGTGGTTCATTTTTCGCCTCATCATATACCTTTACACTTGAGATTTGCTTGTCCTCAAGCAAATGTGCTTTTATTCTAGTCAAAATACAAGTTAGGGGTCATTTAACACTAATATAAAAGTAATTACAACAAATAATCGTTCCACTAAAGACCAATAGACAAGCACGAAGGTCATATACTAGCACCTCACAAATAGTGTTTTGATACTCACATCTCTCGGGTGTAATAAAGTAATATCACAATATGGAAACTGAAGATATCTCTCACTACCTGTCATAACAAAATAGATTACCATAGGCTTGGGAAAGGATCAAACCTCCACCACATGGCGTAAGCACCTAGGATAAACTATCAAAGAGGTCTTTTAAAAGGGTTGTAACGTTAGGTGTAGGGATATGAAATACACGGTTTTGTTGGATAAAGGCAGTCTTTACTGGTGGCGAGTTAACAATCTTGGTTAATTACATGTACAATATGGCGTAGCTAAGCCAAGACTAGACTCGACTTAAGCTAATAAATAAAAAATAACAAAAACATAAAATGAACATAGAATGAAAAGGGATGGTAGTCCGTATGTTTTTTCTCTTTTTTCTTTTTCTATTTTTTTTTCTTTTTCTTGATTTTTCGATTTTTTTTTTTTTTTTTTTTTTTTTTTTTTTTTTTTTTTTTTGTGCATACACTCTTACCCTACCATCCAAAATAATACATCATAGGGAATGGAAATTCCCCTTACACTTGAATTTTTACATACTTTACAATAAACTAATCTAATGACCCGAATTAAGAAAATCAAAACAGTTGGAGTACTTTTAAGATTAACGCACATATGGGGGTAATAATATTATGTTCTTCCCCATTACTCCATAAAATAAGTACTTTACCCAATCGTCCCAAAACAATATGTACAAGGATATGACTCGACTTAGCAACCTTGTAATCAATTAGATAGTTAACTTAGGGTTTAACAAATAACAATAATGCACTAAAAATGAGTGAATACACGGAAGGCTAAGGCGATTTGGGTGTACATTTAAGTGGGGTGTAACAAATTCTTCCTTTAAGTAAAATGCTTAAAGTTAGAAACGAAAAGATAGGCTCGGAGGGGTGTACTAGGGGTTTCGTGTACTAAAAATGAGTACAACGCTAAGGTGTGGGAAAAATTAATTGACTTAACTAGCCAAGTAATATGACTTAAATGGTCAAGTAATTATAATACGGGTTTAATACAAGGGTGATCCTAATGCCTCTTATCATGTAGTAAATCCTACTACACGAATGTAGTCTCATTAGCGGTCTCGGGATGCATCACTAACGCAAGTTCTAGAATCTAAATGCTACCGGTATACTCATAAGCACTAATAGTAAATGCTTTTCCTATCAAATCTAAAGGCGAACCTCACATATTTGGGTGGAAAATTTTTCTGAAAGTACGGTTATGTGCTAGTCATACAATCTCCTATCCATGAGACGCTTGCTATGGCTAAAGTTTCACTCCTAAATGTTGTAAAAAAAATTTAATTTGGCGCTAAAATTGCACTAACAAGTATTTCTCATAGTTTTATTACACATCTACTATCAAACAAACAAACTCAAGCGAAAGTGTATTATAAGGTATCATCATTTTACCCTCCCCTTACACTTAGGATGAACATTGTCCCCAATGTTCAAGTAAAGAATGTAAAAGTGAAATAAGTAAAAAGAATGAAATCAAATACTCCCTTGATTCGCTCGGTATGGATAATAAGGTGGCCAGGTTAGATCTTCCTCCAAGAAAATGAACAATCAAAGCTTCCCTTCCAGAAAAATAAATCATCTTCTTGTCATACATAACCTGTAAATCCTGAGAAAACAAACAATGCAACCTCGCATAAAATTGGCGGCAACCTACATAAGTTACTAAATCCTAGAAAACAAAATAAGATATAATGCTTGTGGAATGAAGTTTGCAGATTTCCTGGAGATTATAAAACTTAATAATTCAACAAAAACTTTAAAACTCCGTTAGAAAAACAAAATTGGTAAAATTTCCAGATTTTTACACGTGACGCCGTCAAGAGCAAGCTCATGACGCCGTCAGAAGTGGCCTGCAGAAATTCTTATGTTAAGTTTCCGGAAAAACTTGGTCCTACTTCCTGGAAAATCCTGCAAAAATTCATTATGACTCAATACAAGCATTTGACTCTAACAAATACGAATATACATGTTCACTTAATATTGTGGAGAATCATGATCGGTTTGTTTCTTAAAAACATATTTGAGGTTTCCCCTTATACTTATCTTTTGCAAAAATACCTTTGGATGAAGTTAAGACTAAGCCAAACAACAAAATAAAGTATTTTCACAATTTTATTTTGAAACATGATCTACCAACAATAAAAATAAAGCATGCATACGGAAGCAAATAACAATCAAATAAATAAAAATCACACAAATCAAGGGTTGCCTCCCAAGAAGCGCTTGTTTTTGTTCGAGTCACGAGCCTGACTCTACCCTTATTTAACAGAAATAGGGGAGGTTTTCCCTACACTTAGGATTAAGTGCGGGTGAAAGTAGCGATACACACCCTTAGGGTGGAAATATGCCTCGTGAGGAAAGAGTGGTGGATGAATTATATGCTCAAAGGGGTGTGCTCCTATCATCATAACGTTACCTAATTCAATCGGGTCAACGGGTGGATTAAGATTTTCTCCTAGAAAGGGATCATTTTCAATCAACTTCAAGAGACTCCTAGTTGGGAATAGGGCTGAGCAAACGGACCGGCCGGACCGGACCGACCGACAAAACCGACCGGACCGAGACCGACCGGACCGGACCGACCACATTCGGTCCGGTCCTCGGTCTAAGCTTTTTGCCAAATTCGGTCCTCGGTCCGGTCGGTCCGGTCCGGTCCGGTCCGGACCGACCAAAAACCCGAAAAAACTTGCCTAATTGGACCGGACCGACCGAAGACCGACCGGACCGGACCGGACCGAGACCGGACCGACCATATTCGGTCCGGTCTCGGTCTATGGTTTTCCGGTTCTCGGTCCTCGGTCCGGTCCGGTCTTGATCGGTCCGGTCCGGTTTTCGCCCGATGCTCAGCCCTAGTTGGGAATCCATCTTGACCTAATAAACCCGGTTTAAACCCATAATGTTTCTTGTGATCAATCATAAATGGGTGATGTAAGCATGTAAGGTCATTTTCCACTCCGATATTGGCCTCCTCTCTACAAGGCTTAGAGTCCACTACCTTTGTCCTAAGACTACCCGGACTATATGGTTTGATGGGTGGACCGGAACCTATTTCAATTCCTAAATTTTCATCCAAGGATGGAAGATTAGGTAACGGTTTTGGTTGAGGCTCCGGTTCATCAAAACTAGGAACTTCCTTAGAACTAAGAGAAAGGTTGTGACTACAAGTATTCAGACCTATTTCATTTAGTTGTGTTTTGTCTAAGGGCTCTACTTCTATCGGGGCTCCTATAGTCTCTTCTACTTCTTTCGGGTAAGTCATGGGTGGTGTGTGTGCCTCAAATAATGGTAGGACTTGTGAGGTACTTTGTGGGCTCATGTTATTTACTTCATCATTCCTTGTGTCAAGATCACCTATATCCTCAACATGTGTTTTATTATAATCTAACCCTAACATTTTCCCAAGCATCTTAAGTGCTTCTCTAGGCATCTCAACTTCTATATCCGAATCATAAGGATCATCCTCAATATTCTGACTGCTATATACAAATTGCCCAAAAGATTCATCATGTGTTTCTTGAGATTCATCATCATCGATCATAAAACCTAGGTCTTTTTTACCAATGTGATCGTGTTCGGCTACATCCTCCATCACATCAAGGTCACCTATGTGTTCATCCTGTATTATGGTAGGGCCTAACCATGACATGCAGCTAGGTGGCTCATACGAAACTATCCAAGGTGAAGGCTCATATGGTGCATAGGTTTCACTAAGTGAGGCATTTTGAGGGGTTGATGGAGCTCCTAAGGTGAATTCTTTAAAAGTCTTATGCCCTTGGCCTCTTTTCTCAAGGTACTCAATAAAATCAATATAAGATCCTGTCCTCCTCATTTCATTCGTCCATCTTGGTATATCCAAACTAGTGTAATTATATTTTTTCTGGTAAAACTCTAGTGTCGGACTTGGTGGATTCACATTCTTCATAATGGTGAACAGAATAGTCAATGAAAATTACGAACAAACACACAAAGAAAAAGATAGACTAAAGAAAACCTAAAAATAAAAATAAAAACTTACTAGAAAGGAATCTAGTAAGTAGACCTAATAAAAAGATATTCTAACCTAGACAATAACTATTCCCCGGGCTGCGGCGCCAAAAACTTGATGCGTAGGGATTGCACCAGGCTTTACCTCTCAAGGGATCTTGAGAAGCTTACAACCCCCACCAGGCAGTGTACCTGATCGATGTAGTATAGTATAATGACAAGTACCGGGGGATTGATCATTCAGCTAGGAATAGTGTCGCTAGGATTAGAAAACCTAAATACTAGTTCTAAAGATGAGGGATGATTCTTTTTGTATTTTTATAATTTTTTAGAAAGCAAGTAAAAATCTCGGGTTTGAAGGATTTGGGCGGAATTAGTTGCTAGTCAACTAACCCAATACTAAAGATGCAATCAAAATAAAATACTAGAGATGAAAATAAAACTAAATTAAACTAAGGTTGTGAGCAATAAGTGGAGAAATGTGTTTACTTAGATTTCACTACTCCTTAGATATCTTTTACACGTTAATTACTTGTTATAGTTGCGTGGATGACGGATTGTATTCCTTAATACCATTCATGGGGTGGCGTACTTAACTCCCCAATCCTATGAGTGCCTACTTCACTCCTATGTCGAGCCGGCTAAGAAGCTCCTAACATGGGATCATTAGAATTTACTCATGCATTAAAGACAACCAATAAAACCTAGTACACATCGGTTCATGTTTCCTAAGACGTTCAAGCATGTTACAATTTGGAGATCTGCCAGTTTTCTTAAGCCTAACATTGAAATCATTCATCCAATACAACCATAAACAAGTAATCAACACATAATCAACATCTAGGTTTCATTAGATCTAAGCAAACACAAGATAAATCTAGCCTAGCATGGTGGAATATAGACAAGCACAAGATATAGACAACCAACACATAGACATATTGATTGAATTAAAAGAATACTTATCTCAATAACACATGTAAGGGTTCAAGGGCTGAAAACCCTTGAAAAAGCTGTAAAATTCGTATATGGTTCGGCCTTAGGGTTTCTCCAAACTTGTTCCTCCTAATGAATTAAAATTAGAAAACTATATATAGAAAATAGAGGCTGACGGCGTCAAGAACAATCTTGTGACGCCGTCATCTCGCCGCCAAAAGAATCCTCGGACTGCCTTGATCTACATCTGACGCCGTCATGTTATAAACTTTTCCAGGCCGTCACATATTTAACTGTTGACGCTCTTCTTTGTGACGCCTTCATTTCTGTACTGGGTCGTCATGATATTTACTCTTGACGCCGTCAACTTGTTCCTCTTGACGCCGTCACACACTGTTCCCAGCATGGAAAATTAAGTCTTTGGCGTTTTCCTCACTTTTAGCTCCAAAAACGTCCGAATTGCTTCCTTTTCCAGATTTCACTCCCAAAGTACCTAAAATCACAAAAGGAATGATTTAGGGCAATATTTGATCAAATAAATTCAATTCCGGGCTTAAATGACCCCTTAAAAGTGGTTCATTTTTCGCCTCATCATCAACATCTCTTAAACTTTCACCACCAAAGCTTTCGAGGCTCCTGAATAATCGTCTGAAGTGTTAGTAGCCATGATATAATCTTAAACGGTATTTTACAACTCTTGTGACTTAAACCGAGAGATGATACTTTCCCGGGATTTTACTAAAGTCAACAAAAGAAACCGAAAGATGTAATGTGCTAGTTAGACTTTGAGAGAGATCTTGGATAAGTGACAACTAGCATTAAGTGTCAAGTCGCGACAAGTCAAGTTATAATAGATCCGATCGTAATGAGTCAAGTTGTAACGATTAACTCATAACGTCAAATTACAATCAGATTAATCGAAACGACTTAAGTCACAACAATTCACCAAACACAGATTGATAACAAATCACTAGAATCTCACAACCGAGTCAATCGCTAGGCACCACCAAATTGCTGAGTTTTGGCCTCCTCAATGTGAAGCTTTGGTAGCTTTCCCCCAAACCGACAATCATCTTCATGAGACACTTCCCCCAAGTAGTTGAAGTGATGCAAAAAGTCTCATTGTATGAAGCTCGAGAACCCAAAGAGAACGATAACACCGAAGTAACAGGGTGAACCATGGATAATCTCTGCGGTTATCAATCCCGGAATGTATGATGAAGCCCGATCACATGACCCTGTTGTACATCCCCAATGTACACATTACTTTGAGGTTTGGAGTAGTTGTCTATTAGGGGGAATCAGATATCAACATCTTCATTTCACTAAATGCTTTCCAGTTAACTTACACATACCAACTCAATCCATATTGTACGCATGTATCCAACACACGAAGAAATGATAACACCAACGTAACAGGTTGAAGCACTGATCATCTCTGCAGATATCTCCTCCGGAATATATGATTAAGCCCGATCACGTGAACCTGTTGTGCGTCCTTGATGTACACATATCTCTCCCCATGATGATTGCGATCTTATCGGAATCAGCATAACAATGTGTACATGAAACATTAACCAGAAGCACTTTTACCATAACTCTTATCAGCTCATATGAAGATGTCAATAAGCAATATCATCTCACGTTCCACATATCCTTCTCATATTTCTTCCCACTGAAAACTGAAGTAATTCACACCACAAGTATCAAGAGACCACTTCCCGCACGTAGTTGGAATAATACACCAAATGCTACGAGTTAAGATACAGAGTTTCTCTACGGTTATGACATATGTCTTCCCGGGATAACTTCAATTAAGAAGAAGTATTGTGTTCATCACGTGTACTCGTTATGCATTCAGATGTATGTCTCCTTCCCCCTTGCTGGTTTTGATACATCAGAATCAACAACAACTTATATGCACATCTACTTGAAATCATGAGAGGAGAACAAAATTGGCTCAAGTAAATCTTGTGAGAATCAACTGCTACAGAAACTCTCTGACTATCATTATCAACCCTTGTGTAGACTGTTTGAAGTAACCACTGATGAAGCAAATCCAATAAACCAAACTTGAAACTGAAGAAGAATTCCCCGTTCTTGTGACTTAAGCTTACACTAATGTTTGACTAAGAGCGGTGTAGAGAGTTCGTACAACATCGAATCCCTAAGTACTCTATACTCTTCAACCAACCAACCATCAAGTATAAGACGTACATCACCTCTTGACTACCGACAACTTCGTGTAAGTTGTGACACTCCTTGAAGTGATAGTTATTTTGTGGTAATAGAAATGAATAATTACCAAAATAACTAGATATCCAAGTCTTCGTCATTGTAAAGGTAAAAGCTCCAGCAAGGATCTCGAAGAATCTTCATCCAACCAACCCCGACTTCAAGATAAATTAAGATCACGCCTTTGTGAAATTCAACTTCAATCTCAAATAAGGTATACCAAATAAACTCCATGATTACTTGACATTCCATGTCCAAATTCTTAGCCGTTTTAACGTTATAATCGACATTATCCATTATGTTCTTGTGGTTGATTTACAAAGTGCACATTTGGAGGAACAACAATTCGTGATGAAATAGAACAAAGCGACGGATCATTATTCATGTGTGCATCTTCACAATCATGATAGTCAACATCAACACCTTGAGGAGTAACTGGAGATTGGGTTACTTGAGTAATCTGAGTAATACTTCTAAATGGTGCATCTTGATCAATGGAGATTGAGGAAGGTGAACCAGTTGAGTCAGCAGGAACCGGAGCAAGAGCTTCAGGAACTAGATAATCAATATTCGTTGAAGCTTGGAAGTATACATCAAACATAAATCCCAGCTATCCTTAGTAAGTAGATCATTAGGTGTTGGAGGAGAGTCGTATGACCATTCTTCAATCATCAATCACCATGTGATATATTCACACTTCTCCCCCTCAAAAATTGCAAGCGAGGTTTGCCATTTTTGATTGAGCAAGTGAATAAGAATACAATCAATCATGTATTTTATTCACACTTCTCCCCCTCAAAAATTGCATACGAGGTTGCAATTTTTGATTGAGCATGTGAATAAGAATACACTTAATCATGTAGTTTATTCACCCTTCTCCCCCTCAAAAATTGCATACGAAGTTTGCCATTTTTGAATGAGCAAGTGAATATGAATTCGAGCAAATATGAGTAGATCCACTTGATGACTGAATGAACATGGAGGGAGCATGACCCGTGTTGTTGAGAATGGTCAAAACTAAGAAGATTTCTCTTCTTCCGAAGATAAGACGCACTAAATCGTACACCTTTCTTTTCTTTGTGAACGGGGCCTGAAGTGTTGTCAGCAGACGCCATTATGTCGACATTGAGGACCGAGGCTTGAACTGATTTGTTCAAACATCATAGTCATTGAAGAATGAGGCCTGAACTGATTTGAGCAGACGTCATAATGTTGACATTTGAGGATCGAGGCTTGAACTGAAGTGTTCAAACGTCATAGTCGATGTAGAACGAGGCCTGAACTGAAGTGAACAGACGTCATAATGTTGACATTTGAGGATCGAGGCTTGAACTGAAGTGTTCAAACGTCATATTCGATGAAGAACGAGGTCTAAACTGAAGTGAACAGACGTCATAGTGAACATACATCAACATTGACCTTCTATACCTCCTGAAGTAGGAGATATGCTTGCTTTAAGCCTCCAGACTTTGAGTCTTCTCGTGTGGTGAATGATTGATGTACCTGAAACTGAGTAAGGACTACCTGCACTAACATTACAAACTTGATTGCATATATATGGGTTAGTGACAAAAGTATCCAAACCCTTGGGGGTTTCACGGTCAACCAAGGTATTGCCATTGGTAAGTATCTTTCCGGTAGGTATCCACTTAAGTCCAGCGTCCTTAAAAATTCTACCCGTTGGAATCCACTTATGGCAAGGTCTAGGATTGTTAAGCTTCTTATGCACAGTGGAAGGCTTATCGATATTCCTAGTCTCCAAACATTTAGTAGTTTGAATCCACCTAGGAGAAGTTATAGGTATGTTTTGCTTCTTATGCATTGTGGATGACTTACTGTAAATCCTAGACTTAACAGGTTGAACCTTAGCATTGTTCCTCAATATCCTAGGAGGGATCATACAAGGTTGTGAACCTAAGATTCCATCCTTATAAAGTAGTGCCCTTTTCCTAGCCTTTTCTAGATCATAGTTCTTGTGCAAGTCATTTATATCATAAGTGCTTTGAACCTTAATGCTAGGTTTTGACACTGTTTTAGAACTAATCCTAGAGGAGCTGGGTGTAGGAGTAACTACTTGTTGAGGCTTAGCAGAACTAGAGGCAATAATCTTAGGCCAATAATGTGTAGTGACTGGTTTTGTCAAAACTTTTTCCGCATCAACTTGGGAGGCAAACCAAGTTTTTGAAAATTTTGGTCGTTCAGATCTAAAAGCACTCGGTTGTCTAACAACTGATTGGTTTCTATTGGATTGTACAATTGGTTTCCCCAAGATTGATGGTTTTGCAAACTTAGTGTTCACACTATTCCCTGTTGCTTTTCTTAGCTTGTTCTTTAATGCTGTAATTGTGAACCCCTTTTCCAGAATTTGAGCTTTGAATTCATCATTTTTGGCAATCAAAGCGGTTATCTGTTCTATAGTCTTAGTTTTCGTTTCTTTGATTGAATCACACAAGTCTTTACAATAAATTTTCAAAGTCTCATTTTCCTTAAGTAACTCAGCCACATATTGTTCCAATTCAAAATTTCTTGTTGCAAAAGTCTTACTGACATGATTATCCTCAACTTCATTACATACATCACACATCTCAGAAGTACGGTTTTTTAGGTTGTTGATTGTCAAGTTTTTGGCTTCCAGCTGAGCTTTCAAATCATTTATCATAAAGAATTTGCGGAAATCAGGAAGTTCCGGATTTTTACACGGTTGATTAGTTTGAAAACATTCTTCCTTTTGTTGCATTGCAATTTCAAGTAAAATACAATGTTTTTCAAGGTGTGCAAATTTGTTTGAAAGTTCATTAAAAACTTCTTTATCAACCACATCATTTGATTTAAAAGACTCAGCAACAAACAAAGGATTAACACAATGTTTTTCAAGTTGTGCAAATTTGTTTGAAAGTTCATTAAAAACTTCTTTATCAACCACATCATGTGATTTAAAAGACTCAGCCATAAACAAAGAACTTGACACATCATCACGTTCAGCATCCTGATCACTTTCTCCCCCTTTATGATTCATATTTGTTAAATCAGAAATGGTATTGCTATCAGTCTTTTTCAACAAATATGTGTCATAACTGGGCATAACTTGATCAGTATGCAGTATTTCATCAGAAAGCACATTATGATGTACAGTTAGGGGTACCTCAGCGCATGACACTTGTTCTTTTACTGGTCTTAATTCAGTGCCCATGTTTGGAGTATCACTAGTCACTGAGTTGCAGGGTATGTCAAGCTTATCAGTCTCTGATTCTTTGCATATCGTGACACCTGACCCAACATCCGATGCTATACCCGAGTCACCGACACCATCACATGATTGTACTCTACATGCCTTCACCTTGTCATCATATGCATGTATATGCTGTGCCTTTTCGTTAATGAATCTTTTCACTTTATCCATAAGCTGGACAAGTGTGTCTCTGAACGTGTCAACCTCAATACCCGTGTGATCAGCAAAGCCCTTTTTTGTCATCTCACTATAATGGTCATACTCCAGAGTGAGTTTCAAATCAAAGAACACTTGGAGTTGTTTGTTGATCACACAAAGGGCAGCCATGGATCCCATTTTGGAAGATTCCACTTGGTCAAGTTGTTGTAGTAATTGATCTCAGTTTAGAATCATTGTATCTGTGAAATTCTGAACATCTTGACCAAAGAGTGTTGCAAATGCTCGTTCGAATCCCATCTTGAATCCAGTTCCCTCCAAAAGTATTGAGAGGTGAGAATGAAGTTGTTGAAAACATTCTATGCCACAATCCATAGCATCATCAAGCAATTTAAGTGGCTAAAGAAACTCTCTTTCTTGTGAATTCGAGCATGATGATTCCATTTCTGTGTTATCAGACTCAAACACGTTTGCATGTCGTACTGGGTTGGAAATCTTATAATCATCGTTCATGTCGTACAATTAGAGTCTCTCAAATATGATGGAATCCGAAGAATTTGACATGATATGAACGTGCACGGGATTTTACAATTCTATGATTTAAACTGAGAAATAGTTTCTTTCGCGGGATTTTACAAAATCAAGAATAAACCGTGAAACACCGACAACTTGATAAGGTTTGGTTGAATTGAGTTAGAGTGGTGAAGAAGACAAGTCACAGTGAATTTCAGACAACGTGTGAGTATTGAAATCCGAATGAACCCCGTAGTAATATCAAATGATCCCGATAATTCAATCCCAAATTACTACTCACTCTCGGATTCTTGAAGTTTAAACAAAACCGTGACCAAGATTATACCCAAATAATTACCAACCCAAGTCCAAATAATACCAACATTATCAAAAATTCGTTCCATGTAGAAATACTCAGCTCGTCCCTCCAACAAACAGCCCAACAAAACAAAACATTTACCACAAGCCCAACTAACAAATTCTCCAACCCAACGTGTACAATCAGACGCAGCCCACTATGATGTCCAATAACCTTAACCCTAATAGTCCGGTTATAAAAGTCTACTAATCCCTATTAATCAAACCCTAATCACAATACTCAAAATAATACGCAGCCACAAGCTCTCTCTTCGCTCACCAAATCTTATCAACACAAAAAAAAAAAACATAGCCTCAAAAAAATCCGTCCCTTTGTCTTATGTTATACAAATGTGACCAGGAGTTACGGCAACAAGATTAGCACAAGGTAGGTAACTTCTTGTTTCGTGTTTTTGTTAGTTGGATTGTTTGTCAACGAACCAGGAAACGACTATAACACGATTGTTATAGGTTTATCTTTAATTGAGTTCGGATATATAATGAAGCTTCGTCTTCAAAAGATAGATCTATGATGTTTTCTTGTTCACCTACAAAAGATCCATAAAGATTGGTGCCCTAGGTGAATGAAACTGAGATCCTTTGATTTTATTTATCTTGTGTTTTCGAGTCTTGTTAGATTCAGTCGAATGAAAAAAAAATGAGATCGATAGAATTAGTCGTTTTTTATTTTTCGAATATTGAGAGAAGTTTATGCTTCTAACAAGATTGATGATGCTAAATCTCTTGTGTTAGAGTTCTTAGTACTACTTATGAGAAAGCTGAGATCATTGGTTTAATGGACTGAGATGATGGAATGATTGTGAGCTAATTCTTGTTCGTTGTTATTGTTGTCAAGGTTGTAACATGATTGGGTATTGTTTAGTTCATGTTTACAAATAACTAGTTACCCAGTACTGACTAATCGCAATCAAGAGACCACTCCCAATAATTAAGCGCAACTAATGAAACATGAACTAATCGCAAGTCCAAAAGTTAAACGCAGGATTGGAGATAGAGGTAACCGCAATATGGACAAAGACATAACCGCAACATGGACAGATACATAAACGTAACCAGCCACAAGACAAACCATTCACAGTAGTTTTTATCTTTTATCAAGCAAACTGCCAAACAGAAATGTACCCACAAGCAGCCACTACAATAATACAAAATTGTACTACTCGCTAACTAGAATAATAGGTACTCGCAATCAAGAATTCATATTCAAAATACACATCCAATAATGCCAATAGTCCAAAAACTTGTAAAATATGCCTACCAACACAAGTCAAAGCGACAACACCAACCCGAGTGATAAAAGTACGAGCACAAAATAAGTTTAACCAAGAAATTTGAATGAGTAAATGTATGATTGAAAAAATCATACGAACCAAACAAGGAACCACAAAACCACACAAAAATCCGAGTAAACCAAGTCCTAAGATGAAACCTTGGCTCTGATACCAATTGTAAGAAATACTCAATAATCACTAGTATGGTATTGTGGTTAGATTGATTCAAGTATGAAAGAAAACTAGAGAGAGAAAGAAGTGGGGAGTTTTCTAGAGAGAGAGAGGATGAGAGAAAATGTAGAATGTTAGATTGAGAATGAAAAGCTCCAACCCTCTCCACATGTGGAGAGGGGTATTTATACTTACAACATAAACGCCCACTCCCGGGTTGTGGATCAGGCATACAGTGGGTAAAGACCCGTCCTTCTTCCACGGTGTTACTTAAACTAATTCTAACTAATAATAAACTAACAAACTACGAGCTAACTTAGATGCTATTACAATAGTTAGGTGACCGAGTCTTTTGTAGGAATAATTGTATTCCTAACAGTTTTACCTCTCAAGGGATCTTGAGAAGCTTACAACCCCCACCAGGCAGTGTACCTGATCGTTTTAGTATAGTATAGTGACAAGTACCGGGGGATTGATCGTTCAACTCATGAATAGTGTCGCTAGGATTAGAAAGCCTACTAAACTAGGTCTAGAGGTGAGGGATGATTCTTTTTGTATTTTTATATTTTATGGAAAGCAAGTAAAATCTCGGGTTTTGAAGAAGTGGGCGGAATTAGTTGCTAGCCAACTAACCCAATTAACTAAGATGCAATCAAAATAAAATAAAAGAAATAAAAATTAAACTAATTTACTAATGTGGTGGAAACAATAATGAGAAAAGTTGTATTTACTTAGATTTCATTACTCCCTAGATATCTTTTACCGGTTGATTAGCTTGTTACAATTGCATGGATGACGGGTTATATTCCTTAATACCAGTCGTAGGGTTGTGTACAATATTCCCTAACTCTATAAGATCCTACTTCACTCCTAACATGGGATCATTAGAATTCACTTATGCATTAAATACAACCAAAAATCGTAGTACACCTCCGATCATGTTTCTTAAGACGTTCAAACAAGTTACCAATGGAAGTCTGCCAGTTTTCTTAAGCCTAACATCGAATACAATCATCCGTAACAATTATAAACAAACAATCAACCAATAATCAACATCTAGGTTTCACTACATCTAAGCAAACACAATAAAAGCCTAGCCTAACATGTTAAAAGAAAGATACACATAAGATAGAATCAAACAATACATGGACATATTGAATGATTATTGAAGTACTTATCTTTATTCAAACATGGAAGAAAGAAGGGTTTGAAACCCCTTCTAGATGCAGGAAATTCGACCTAGGGTTTTTACAAAACTTGTTCCCCAAAAGTTCTACACTTTACAATGAAAAATTGGAAAAATATATATAGACTCATCCTGACGGCGTCATGTATTAGCCTCTGACGCCGTCAACTCGCCGCCAAGTTGAAATTCGTATTGCCTAGATCCACTTCTGACGCTATCATGTAGAAATAAGCTCTGGGCCGTCACATGTATTTAACCCTGACGGCCTAGGTGACGCCGTCTGGCCAATATCAAAGAGAACACTCTAGGCTGTCACATTATAAGTTCCACATCCACCTCTTTTGTCAATCTTGACGCCGTCACTAGTAAACCCTTGATGTCGTCAGGTACTGTTCCAGCAAGGAATTTTGAGACTTTGTCGTTTTCTTCACTTTTATGCTCAAAAAACGTCCAAAATGCTTCCTTTTCCAGATTTCTCCTCAAAGGTACCTAAAATGACAAAAGGAACGGTTTAGGGAAATAATTGATCAAATAATCTCAAATTCGGGCTTTAATGACCCCTTAAAAGCGGTACCCTTTTCGCCTCATCAAATACCCTTACACTTGAGATTTGCTTGTCCTCAAGCAAATGCGCTTTTATTCTAATCAAAATACAAGTTAGTGGTCATTTAACACTAATATAAAAGTAATTACAACAAATAATCATTCCACTAAAAACCAAAAACAAGCACGGAGGTCATACACTAGCACCTCACAAATAGTGTTTAGATACCCACATCTCTCGGGTGTAATAAAGTATATATCACAATATGGAAATGGAAAACATCTCTCACTACCTGTCATAGCAAATAGATTACCATAGGCTTGGGAAAGGATCAAACCTCCACCACTTGGCGTAAGCACCTAAGATAAATTATCAAAGAGGTCTTTTAAAGGGTTATAACGTTAGGTGCAGGGATATGGAAAACACGGTTTTGTTGGATAAAGGCAATATTTACTGGTGGCGAGTTAATTATCTTGGTTAATTACATGTATAATATGGCGTTGCTAAGCCAAGACTCGACTCGACTTAAGCTAATAAATCCAAAATAACAAAAACTAAAAAAAACATAGAATGAAACGGGATGGTAGTCCGTATGTTTTTTATTTTTTATTTTTTTTTATTATTATTATTTTTTTTTGCATACACTTTTACCCTACCATCCAAAATAATACATCATAGGGAATGTACATTTCCCTTACACTTGAATTTTTACATACTTTACAATAAACTACTCTAATGACTCGAATCAAGATAATCAAAACACTTGGAGTACTTTTTAAGATTAATGTACATATATGGGTGTAATAATTTGGTGTTCTTCCCCATTACTCCATAACACAAGTACTTTACCCATGAGTCCCAATCGTCCCAAAACAATATGTACAAGATATGACTCGACTTAGCAACCATGTAATCAATTAGATAATTAACTAAGGGTTTAAACAAATAACAATAATGTACTAAAGATGAGTGCATACAAGGAAGGCTAAGGCGATTTGGTTGCACATTTGGGTGGGTTGAAACAAATTCTTCCTTTAAGTAAGATGCTTAAAGTTAGAAACGAAAAGATAGGCTCGGAGGGGTGTACTAGGGGTATCGTGTACTAAAAATGAGTACAACGCTAAGGTGTGAGAAAATTAATTGACTTTACTAGTCAAGTGATATGACTTAAATGGTCAAGTAATTATGATACGGGTTTAAACACAAGGGTGATCCTAATGCCTCTTATCATGTAGTAAATCCAACTACACGAATGTAGTCTCACTAGCGGTCTCGGGATGCATCACTAACGCAAGTTCTAGAATCTAAATGCTACCAGTACACTCATAAGCACTAATAATAAATACTTTTCCAATCAAATCTAAAGGCGAACCTGATGAGGCAAAAAATGAACCGTTTTTAGGGGGTCATTTAAGCCCGGAATTGAATTTATTTGATCAAATATTGCCCTAAATCGTTCCTTTTGTGATTTTAGGTACTTTGGGAGTGAATTCTGGAAAAGGAAGCATTTTGGACGTTTTTGGAGCATAAAAGTGAAGAAAACGGCAAGGACTTAATTTTCCATGCTGAGAACAGTACCTGACGGCGTCAAGAGGAAAATTGTGACGGCGTCAGGAGTAAAATCCATGACGACCCAGAGAAAACCTGAAGGTGTCAAGAGAAGGGCGTCAAGAGTAATTTTTGTGACGGCCTGCAAAAGGAGTACACGTGACGGCGTCAAACCCAGATCTAGGCAGTCCGAGAACTTATTTGGCGGCGAGATGACGGCCTCAGACATTTGTTCTTGACGCCGTCACCTCACAAAATCTATATATACTTTTATATTTTTCATTCATTAAGAGAGGAACTTGTGTGGAGAATACTAGGGTCGAACCTAATAAACCCTAGGTCGTTTGTAACAGTATTTTCAAGGATTTTTACCCCTTGAAACCTTTCATGTTCAATTAAGATAAGTCCTCTTTCAATTCATTCAATATGTCTATGTGTTGTTTGAATATATCTTATGCTTGTCTTGATTTCAACATGCTAGGCTAGATCTTTCATGTGTTTGCTTAGATGTAATGAAACCTAGATGTTAATTATAGGTTGATTGCTTGTTTATAGTTGTATTGGATGAATGATTTCAATGTTAGGCTTAAGAAAACTGGCAGATCTCCATTGTGTAACATGCTTGAACGTCTTAAGAAACATGAACCGATGTGTACTAGGTTTTATTGGTTGTATTTAATGCATGAGCAAATTCTAGTGATCCCATGTTAGGAGCTTCTTAGCCGGCTCGACATAGGAGTGAAGTAGGCGCTTATAGGATTGGGGAAGTAAGTACGCCACCCCATGAATGGTATTAAGGAATACAATCCGTCATCCACGCAACTGTAACAAGTAATTAACCTGTAAAAGATATCTAGGGAGTAGTGAAACCTAAGTAAACAAAATTCTCCCATATATTGCTCACACCACTAGTTTAATTTAGTTTATTTTCATTTCTAGTATTTTATTTTGATTGCATCTTAGTAATTGGGTTAGTTGACTAGCAACTAATTCCGCCCAACTCCTTCAAAACTGAGATTTTTACTTGCTTTTATAAAAATATAAAAAGAATCATCCCTCATCTCTAGACCTAGTTTTTAGGTTTTCTAATCCTAGCGACACTATTCCTAGCTGAACGATCAATCCCCCGGTACTTGTCATTATACTATACTACATCGATCAGGTACACTGCCTGGTGGGGGTTGTAAGCTTCTCGAGATCCCTCGAGAGGTAAAGCCTGGTGCAATCCCTATGCATCAAGTTTTTGGCGTCGCTGCCAGGGAAATAGTTATTTTCTAGGTTAAGATTTCTTTTTATTATGTCTACTTGCTAGATTCCTTTCTAGTAGGATTTTATTTTTATTTTTAGGTTCTCTTTAGTCTATCTTATTTCTTCGTGTTTTTGTTCGTAACTCTTCACGATCCGACATCATGGACGATGGTAACATCTTTGAGCCCATCATCCCACCACAACAAGACCACCTACAAAACCCACCACTAGCTAACCAACCTCTTAGGCCCCGAACCCTAGGAGAGTATTCCCAACCTAGCCACCAAGGCTATCGAAACACCATTGAGCTCACCTAAGGAGCCAATGTGTCTCCCTTGCGATCCGACACCATTCGGTTGGTGCAAAGCGGATGTGCATTCCATGGACTTTGTTCCGAAGATCCAAATCAACATCTCAAGGACTTCCTTAAAATCGTAGATTCTATAGACCTTGATGTTACAACTAGAGAGTCGACTCGATTACGCCTATTCCAATTCTCTCTACGTGATCAAGCTAGCCAATGGCTTGAACGTTTCCCCGCGGGATCCATCACCTCATGGGATGATCTCACCACTCGCTTCCTTGCCCAATTCTTCCCACCGAGGAAGATTGCAATGCTTAGAAACGACATTTTGATGTTTGAACAACATCAGGGTGAAACTTTCTACGAAGCATGGGCTCGTTTCAAGGATCTCGTCCATAAAGTCCCTCATCATGGTATAAACCTTTGGTTATTAGTTCAGATTTTCTATGATCATGTCGACTATCACACTAAACGTACAATCGATAGGGCCGCGGGAGGTAGATTGTGTGATAAGGACGCCGAGGAGTCTTGGGCAATTATTGAAGAGCTTGCCGCCGATAATCAAGAGATATGGGAGTTAATCATACTATAAAAGCGGCCATCAACGTAATCTCGACACCTGAAGGGACTAACCAAATCTTCGATGAACTCCTATGCAAACTTGAGGCAAAAGTTGACTATTTTGAGGAAAGTCAAAAGAGACCCTTAAGTCCTAGACGGGCTACTGTCAATTCTGTCTCGAAAATGACTTCAACGCCATTATCAGAGTCACCCTCTAGAGAGAATGTTGAGACTTTTCAAAAGTATGCCCCACCTTATTCTCCTCCTGAGAAACTCAGCCCAGAATTCGAAGCCAGAATGAGGGAATATATGGCGACCCATTCTGAGCGGCTTGCTAGATTTGAGGAAGCAGTTTATAAGCAAAAAGAGGAGATACAAGAGAAAATGAATGAGATGATGAGCCTGATGGAAGAGTATGCCTACCATAGAACCCCCGAAAGAATGTTACTATGGAAAGAAAGCGCCATCCCTACTACCCGAGTTGTTAATTCCATCACAATTGTCCACACGGATAATGAGAAGGTAGAAACCCCTACTGAACAAACCGTAGAAGAGCCACCAAAATCCCAATCTTTAAATTACTACCTAAAACATGATATAAATGAAAACACTATAACAAATTGGATAAAGGGTGACGGGCGTAACTAATCTTCCAAACAGGGTTCTGAGAAGGAGGAAGAGGGAAAAGATGAGTATGATACATTACCTGGAGGACCGATATTCGAGAAACTATTGGTACAAAAAGTGGCTACTAAGCAGATGGCGTGTGGGAACTTTGAGATACCGGCCAGCATCGGGAATTTGAAATATCTAAGTGCTTTCGCCGACCAAGGATCGAAAGTAAATCTTATGCCCCTAACTATCTACACCCAACTAACGTCAAAAATGCCTATTCCCACTCGTGTTAGGCTGTCCTTCGCGGGACATTCTTACGTGTACCCCCTGGGAATCGCAGAAGATGTGTTAGTTAATGTCGTAGGATTCATGTATCCCGTTGATTTTATGATCATCGATGATAAGGGAGATGGGTGCATGCCAATAATCCTTGGGGCGCCATTCCTCACCACCGCTAGAGCTGTTATTAAGTATGAAGGTAGGAAAATTGAGCTTAAATCAGGAAAAAGAAATATTAACTTCCCCATGACCCCGCGATATGGGCAAGAGAGTTTGAGTTGGAGAAAGCTCAAAAACAACATTGACACGTCACCTATTCGTGTTCAGGAGAAAATACTTGCATGGGAGGCAAGAATCAAAAGCTACAAGGAGGCTAAACACGAAAGAAGCAAAAGCAATGAAGTTCATGTCGAGTTCGAACACAGTCGACCAGCGAGAAGCCATGTAAAATTCGAGGAAGGGAACTTAGTACTCTTACGACACTTGGAGATAACGATACCTCCCGATAAACCGAGTCCCTGGTGGTATGGGCCTTTCACAATTGAGAGCATAAGCCAAGATGGGATGGCTAACCTGAGAAGTAAAGTAGGAGGAGAGGTGATTGAAAGTATCGACAGATTAAGGCACTACCACCACGATAGTAATGATCACAACTACATGGGGTATATCATCTCAAGGGATGAGGTCACGTAGTAACCCATGACCTTGAGTCTAGCTACAAGACTCGTAAATAAAGAAAAGCGCTTCTTGGGAGGCAACCCATGTTTTGTGTGATTTTTATTTTTGTTTGTTTGTTATTTGCTTCCGTATGCATACTTTATTTTTATTGTTGGTAGATCATGTTTCAAACTAAAATAGTGAAAATACTTTATTTTGTTGTTTGGCTAGTCTTAACTTCATCCAAAGGTATTTCGCAAAAGATAAGTGTAAGGGGAAACCCCAAATATGTTTTTAAGAAACAAAACCGATCATGATTCTCCACAATATTAAGTGAACATGTATATTCGTATTTGTTAGAGTCAAATGCTTGTATCGAGTCATAATGATGTTTTTGCAGGATTTTCCAGGAAGTAGGACGAAGTTTTTCCAGAAATTTTCCGGAAACTTAACATAAGAATTTCTGCAGGTCACTTCTGACGGCGTCACGAGTTTACTCTTGACGGCGTCACGTGTAAAATTCTGGAAATTTTACCAGTTTTGTTTTTCTAACGGAGTCTTAAAGTTTTTGTTGAATCTTTAGTTTTATAATCTTCAGGAAATCTGCAAACATCATTCCACAAGCATTATATCTTATTTTGTTTTTTAGGTTTTGTTAGCATATATAGATTGTCGCCGATTTTATGCGAGGTTGCCTTGTCTGTTTTCTCAGGTTTTACAGGTTATGTATAACAAGAAGATGATTTATATTCTGTAAGGGAAGCTTTGATTGTTCATTTTCTTAGAGGAAGATCTAACCTGGCCACCTTATTATCCATACCGAGCGAATCAGGGGAGTATTTGATTTCATTCGTTTTACTTATTTCACTTTTACATTCTTTACTTGAACATTGGGGACAATGTTCATCCTAAGTGTAAGGGGAGGGTAAAATGATGATACCTTACAGATACACTTTCGCTTGAGTTTGTTTGTTTGATAGTAGCTGTGTAATAAAACTATGAGAAATACTTGTTAGTGTAATTTTAGCGCCAAATTTAAAATTTTTTACAACATTTAGGAGTGAAACTTTAGCCATAGCAAGCGTCTCATGGATAGGAGATTGTATGACTAGCACAAAACCGTACTATTCAGAAAAATTTTCCACCCAAATATGTGAGGTTCGCCTTTAGATTTGATAGGAAAAGCATTTACTATTAGTGCTTATGAGTGTACCGGTAGCATTTAGATTCTAGAACTTGCGTTAGTGATGCACCCCGAGACCGCTAGTGAGACTACATTTGTGTAGTAGGATTTACTACATGATAAGAGGCATTAGGATCACCCTTGTGTTAAACCCGTATCAAAATTACTTGACCATTTAAGTCATATTACTTGGCTAGTTAAGTCAATTAATTTTTCCCACACCTTAGCGTTGTACTCATTTTTAGTACACGAAACCCCTAGTACACCCCTCCGAGCCTATTTTTTCGTTTCTAACTTTAAGCATCTTACTTAAAGGAAGAATTTGTTACACCCCACTTAAATGTATACCCAAATCGCCTTAGCCTTCCGTGTATGCACTCATCTTTAGTGCATTATTGTTATATGTTTAAAACCTAAGTTAATTATCTAATTGATTACATGGTTGCTAAGTCGAGTCATATCCTTGTACATATTGTTTTGGGACGATTGGGACTCATGGGTAAAGTACTTATTTTATGGAGTAATGGGGAAGAACATCAATTATTACCCCCATATGTACGTTAATTTTAAAAGTACTCCAAGTGTTTTGATTATCTTAATTCGAGTCATTAGATTAGTTTATTGTAAAGCATGTAAAAATTCAAGTGTAAGGGGAATTTTCATTCCCTATGATGTATTATTTTGGATGGTAGGGTAAGAGAGTATGCAAAAAAAAAAAAAAAAAAAAAAAAAAAAAAATCGAAAAAATCAAGAAAAAGAAAAAAAAAATTAAAATAAAAGAAAAGATAAAAAACATACAGACTACCATCCCTTTTCATTCTATGTTCATTTTATGTTTTTATTATTTTTGATTTATTAGTTTAAGTCGAGTCTAGTTTTGGCTTAGCAACGCAATATTGTACATGTAATTAACCAAGATTCTTAACTCGCCACCAGTAAAGACTGCCTATATCCAACAAAACCCTGTATTCCATATCCCTACACCTAACATTACAACCCTTTAAAAGACCTCTTTGATAGTTTATCCTAGGTGCTTACGCCATGTAGTGGAGGTTTGATCCTTTCCCAAGCTTATGCTAATCTATTTTGCTATGACAGGTAGTGAGAGATGTTTTCAATTTCCATATTGTGATATTACTTTATTACACCCGAGAGATGTGAGTATCTAAACACTCTAATGACTCGAATCAAGATAATCAAAACACTTGGAGTACTTTTTAAGATTAAAGTACATATGGGGGTAATAATTTGGTGTTCTTCCCCATTACTCCATAACACAAGTACTTTACCCATGAGTCCCAATCGTCCCAAAACAATATGTACAAGATATGACTCGACTTAGCAACCATGTAATCAATTAGATAATTAACTAAGGGTTTCAACAAATAACAATAATGCACTAAAGATGAGTGCATACAAGGAAGGCTAAGGCGATTTGGTTGCACATTTGGGTGGGTTGTAACAAATTCTTCCTTTAAGTAAGATGCTTAAAGTTAGAAACGAAAAAGATAGGCTCGGAGGGGTGTACTAGAGGTATCGTGTACTAAAAATGAGTACAACGCTAAGGTGTGGGAAAATTAATTGACTTTACTAGTCAAGTGATATGACTTAAATGGTCAAGTAATTATGATACGGGTTTAAACACAAGGGTGATCCTAATGCCTCTTATCATGTAGTAAATCCAACTACAAGAATGTAGTCTCACTAGCGGTCTCGGGATGCATCACTAACGCAAGTTCTAGAATCTAAATGCTACCGGTACACTCATAAGCACTAATAATATATACTTTTCCAATCAAATCAAAAGGTGAACCCGATGAGGCGAAAAATGAACCATTTTTAGGGGGTCATTTAAGCCCGGAATTGAATTTATTTGATCAAATATTGCCCTAAATCGTTCATTTTGTTATTTTAGGTACTTTGGTAGTGAATTCTGGAAAAGGAAGCATTTTGGACGTTTTTGGAGCATAAAAGTGAAGAAAACGGCAAAGACTTAATTTTCCATGCTGAGAACAGTACCTGACGGCGTCAAGAGGAAAATTGTGACGGCGTCAGGAGTAAAATCCATGACGACCCAGAGAAAACCTGAAGGTGTCAAGAGAAGGGCGTCAAGAGTAATTTTTGTGACGGCCTGCAAAAGGAGTACACGTGACGGCATCAAACCCAGATCTAGGCAGTCCGAGAATTTATTTGGCGGCGAGATGACAGCGTCATACATTTGTTCTTGACGCCGTCACCTCACAAAATCTATATATACTTTTCTATTTTTCATTCATTAAGAGATGAACTTGTGTGGAGAATACTAGGGTCGAACCTAATAAACCCTAGGTCGTTTGTAACAGTATTTTCAAGGGTTTTTACCCCTTGAAACCTTTCATGTTCAATTAAGATAAGTTCTCTTTCAATTCATTCAATATGTGTATGTGTTGTTTGAATATATCTTATGCTTGTCTTGATTTCAACATGCTAGGCTAGATCTTTCATGTGTTTGCTTAGATGTAATGAAACCTAGATGTTAATTATAGGTTGATTGCTTGTTTATAGTTGTATTGGATGAATGATTTCAATCTTAGGCTTAAGAAAACTGGCAGATCTCCATTGTGTAACATGCTTGAACGTCTTAAGAAAAATGAACCGATGTGTACTTGGTTTTATTGGTTGTATTTAATGCATGAGCAAATTCTAGTGATCCCATGTTAGGAGCTTCTCAGCCGTCTCGACATAGGAGTGAAGTAGGCGCTTATAGGATTGGGGAAGTAAGTACGCCACCCCATGAATGGTATTAAGGAATACAATCCGTTATCCACGCAACTGTAACAAATAATTAACCTGTAAAAGATATCTAGGGAGTAGTGAAACCTAAGTAAACACAATTCTCCCATATATTGCTCACACCACTAGTTTAATTTAGTTTATTTTCATTTTTAGTATTTTATTTTGATTGCACCTTAGTAATTGGGTTAGTTGACTAGCAACTAATTCCGCCCAACTCCTTCAAAACCGAGATTTTTACTTGCTTTTATAAAAATATAAAAATATAAAAAGAATCATCCCTCATCTCTAGACCTAGTTTTTAGGTTTTCTAATCCTAGCGACACTATTCCTAGCTGAACGATCAATCCCCCGGTACTTGTCATTATACTATACTATATCGATCAGGTACACTGCCTAGTGGGGGTTGTAAGCTTCTCGAGATCCCTCGAGAGGTAAAGCCTGGTGCAATCCCTACGCATCAGAACCTCACATATTTGGGTGGAAAATTTTTCTGAATGGTACTGTTTTGTGCTAGTCATACAACTCCTATCCATGAGACGCTTGTTAAGGCTAAAGTTTCACTCCTAAATGTTGTAAAAAAATTTAAATTTGGAGCTAAAATTACACTAACAAGTATTTCTCTTAGTTTTATTACACACCTACCATCGAACAAACAAACTCAAGTGCAATAGTATCCTATAAGGTATCATCATTTACCCTCCCCTTACACTTATGATGAACATTGTCCCCAATGTTCAATTAAAGGATGTAAAAGTAAAATAGGTAAAAGAATGAAAACATATACTCCCCTAATTCGTTCGATGTGGATAGTGTGTTAACAAGGTTAGATCTTCCTCCAAGAAAATGAACGTTCAAAGCTTCCCTTCCAGAAATATAAATCATCTTCTTGTCATATATAACCTGTTAAACCTGAGAAAGCAATCAAGGCAACCTCGCGTAAAATCGGCGGCAATCTATATATATACTAAAAAATCCTAGAAAGCAATTTAAGATATAATGCTTGTGGAATGAATGTTTGCAGATTTCCAGTTTATAAAACTAAAGAATCAACAAAATTTTAAGACTCTGGTAGAAAAACAAAACTCGAAAAATTTCCAGAATTTTACACGTGACGCCGTCAGGTGTTGAACCCTGATGCCGTCAAAACTGACCTGCAGAAATCTTTATGTTAAGTTTCCGGAAAATTTCTGGAAAAACTTATGTCCTATTTCCTGGTAAATCCTGCAAAACATTATTATGACTCGATACAAGCATTTGACTCTAACAAATACTAATATACATGTTGATTTAATATTGTGGCGAATCATGATCATTTTCGTTCTTATAAACAAATTTGGGGTTTCCCCTTACACTTAGCTTTTGCAAAATACCTTTATATGAAGTTAAGACGAAGTTAAACAACAAAATAAAGCATTTTCACAATTTAGTTTGAAACATGATCTACCAACAATAAAAATAAAACATGCATACGGAAACATATAACATCAAAACAAATAAAAACACACAAAACATGGGTTGCCTCCCAAGAAGCGCTTTTTCTTTATTTACGAGTCTTGTAGCTAAACTCAAGGTCATGGGCTATCCTATATGTGTGAGCTCCTCGTCGAGGACATCTTTGGGATCAAACTTAGGTTTCAATTTCCTATCGGTTTTCTTGGTACGGTATGACTTCTCAAACTTTTCTCCATCCGGATCATATAAAATCATCTTTATATGCCATGATCTATAACCTTCCTTAGGTAGCTTGTCCCAATTCCATTTACACTTATCCCATTCCCTTTTCCACTTGTTCATCTCTAGGTTGATAGGAATTATGCTTGAACTCAATCATTTTCCTAAAGACTAGGGGATCCTCAAAAGGGTTTAGTTCCTCATCTCTAGCTATGAGTTGTTTCACTGAATGTGTCTTATCAATGAAATCTTTTTCTAAATAGAATGGGCGTTGAGGTCCTATAAAGTTCCTCTCTATCCAAGGTCCATATCTAGACGGTCTCTTATTCATCTCTACCCAATGTGGTGTCGGTTCGTCCTCACAATCGTAGCTATGCTTCTTAACATCATAAACCGACCAAGTCTCACCATCTCCTACCGCTATCTTAGACTCCTTACAATCTATCATGGCACTAGTGGTTGCTAAAAATCCTCTTCCTACTAACAATGGGCATGTAGTATCACTAACCATATTTAGGACATGAAAATCCGCTAAGATAGTCAATCTTCCTAAGTGAACTACTACATCCTTGATCATTCCGACGGGTGGGCAATACTTCCATCCGCTAGACCAATTATTACTTCCGTATCCTCTAACTTTCCTAGCTTAAGAGTGGTGAAAAGGGATAAGGGAATCAAGTTGAGGTTTGATCCTAGGTCGGCTAGTGTGTCGAAAGCTTCGGATTTTCCTATCTTACATGGCGAAACAAATATACCCGGATCATCAAGCTTCTTAGGCAACTTGTATTGAACGAAGGCGATCCTATTTTTACCCAATTTAAGTTTCTCATATTTTTCTAGGATGGCACTATAGTAGGGGGCACGGGCTAAGACATCAATGACAGGGCGTTCAAGGTGGAGATCCTTGAATTCATTGTCAAGGTCTTGTGTAGGAGGTGTTTCAACTATGTTATTGACTGGTTTAATGTCGGATGTTTTATTCAATTGGTCCTTTTGATGAATTTGGTTTTGCTTGAAACACGTGCTCATTGCTTTGACCGAATAGTATTGTCGACAAG
>JARVZY010000209.1:0-21204 GCA_030686995.1 Artemisia argyi | reverse complement strand
AAAGAAAAGCTATTGATGAAGCATGGACACTAAGGTTTGCTTCTTAATTTGTTAATTTCTCTTTTTTCACCCATAGAATCTTGTTTACTAATTGTTTAATTTATCCAAAAGTTAAATGATTTCATTTTTGAGTTCTGAATTGTTGATTTCCCAACAGCTTGTTTACAGTTTAATAAACATTATAGCTTTAAAGTGTACTAAATTAACAACAACTTCTTGATTAATACAATCGCATAAAATGTTTGCTGTATAGATTTCACAAACAGAATATCTCATTTCATTCCACAACAGCTTGTTTACAGGTTAACAATTACAACTTTCATAACACGTACACTTAAATAAACATCTAGGTTCTATAATAGTTTGTTTACAAGTTGACATATTAGTTGTTCATGGGGTCATAATGTTTGTATGTCTGTATGTTTCATTTTTAGGTGCTTCAGTTGGATGAAAAATAGGATCAGCTGAAAGAAGAGCATGTTTGTCGTGAAACCGCTCTAAAGAAGGAATTTGAGAACCAACGAAAGGAGGATCATCGTGAATTGCAAAAGAAGTTTAAGGAGTTCCCAAAATATTATGTTTGGAAGATCATCACATTCCCCTCCCGCTTAATGATTGTAGTATTTTTTTTTTTTTTTTTTTTTGTATTTGTGTCAACTGGATAATATCCTTTTAGACCTTATGTGATGTCGAACGTGTAACTCTAATGTCAAACTCGTATGCAGATAAATTTATGGAATGCATTATGATATTTTTGGATAATTTTGTATTTTCGTTCCTAATATTTGTTTGGAAACCGATTGCGATTATTGATGTATATCCGTTGTATAATTAGTCGGTAATGTTCGTTGGTATTTAGCAACGGAAAACTTCATTGGCGTTTTTTAAAATCCGATGCAAAAATATTCGTTGCAAAATTGTGTTGATGCAAAAAATATTCGTTGCAAAATTGTGGGAAAAGGTCTTCGTTGCAAAAAGAGTTCGTAGTTCCAATGGATTATCTTTTGTTGCAAAACGGTTGCAAAAACTTTTCTGCTTGTTGCAAATCGGTTGCAAATTAAATTTGCATGGAGCCTTTTTGCAATAGTCGAAATCCATTGCATTTCCGTTGTATATAGCCTTTTGCAACGGATTTGCATCGTATTTGGACGGTTGCATTAGGCCAGTTTTGTTGTAGTGTTTGGGGTGTATTTAGTCACATACAACTAAGCATAAAGTGACCAAAAGTGTGAATAAGTGTGACCATATGATGTTTAAAGAAAAGGAATGTGTATTTTGTGTGACTATTGAACATCCAATAGCCACATGAATTTTGTTTTTGTGTTGCCTTTCTTAGCATTTAGTCACACAAAGCATGGTTTTCGGAGTTTATTTAGTCACATACAACTAACCATCAAGTGACCAAAAGTGTTAATAAGTGTGACCATATGGTGTTGAAAATGAAGGAATGTATGGTTTGTGTGACTATAGATCATCCAATTGCCACATAAATTTGGTTTTTGTGTGGCCTTTACTAACATTTAGTCACACAAAGCATGTTTTTGGGAGTGTATTTAGTCACATACAATTAACCATCAAGTGACCAAAAGTGTTAATGAGTGTGACCATATGGTGTTGAAAGTGAAGGAATGTGTATTTTGTGTGACTATTGATCATCCACTTGCCACATGAATTTGGTTTTTGTGTGGCCTTTACTAACATTTAGTCACACAAACTATGTTCTTGGGAGTGAATTTAGTCACATACAACTAACCATCAAGTGACCAAAAGTGTTAATAAGTGTGACTGTATGCTCTTTAAAGTGAAGGAATGTGTATTTTGTGTGACTATTGATCATCCACTTGCCACATGAATTTGGTTTTTGTGTGGCATTTGGTAACATTTCGTCACACAAAGCATGATTTTGGGAGTGTATTTAGTCACATACAACTAACCATCAAGTGACCAAAAGTGTTAATAAGTGTGACCATATGGTGTTGAAAATGAAGGAATGTATGATTTGTGTGACTATAGATCATCCAATTGCCACATAAATTTGGTTTTTGTGTGGCCTTTACTAACATTTAGTCACACAAAGCATGTTTTTGAGAGTGTATTTAGTCACATACAACTAACCATCAAGTGACCAAAAGTGTTAATAAGTGTGACCATATGCTCTTTAAAGTGAAGGAATGTGTATTTTGTGTGACTATTGATCATCCACTTGCCACATGAATTTGGTTTTTGTGTGGCCTTTGTTAACATTTAGTCACACAAATCATGTTTTGGCTACACTTAAATAATGTGTGACAAACTGTTTAGTGTGACTATATGTACTGGATTTTGGCTACACTTAAATAATGTGTGACAAACTGTTTTGTGTGACCGTATATGGCATTTGGTCATACTATTAGAAGCAAATGTGACTATAAGTTTTGTGTGACCATATATGGCATCAAGGTTACTTGTATTTGTCACACGTTCCAAATGCATATGTGACTAAATGATCTGGAACAAAATCACCAGTTACGTTTAGTCACATAAGGGTCGATTGTGTGGCAATAGAGGTCTTATGGTCACACATTCGAAATGCTCATGTGTGACTAATTCGTAAATGCTGTCAATTTTCCTACCTTCAGCCACACATATATTTGAATGTGTGGCTGTTCCAAATCGAGCATGTGTGACCATAGGTCGTTTTTGGCCTAGTGTTACTAGCATCTGACTAGCTACTTGGAGAGAAAGTGTAACAAAATGTTGATCTATTTCCTGTTTCAGTTGAGACAGGTGTGAAGGTGACCGATGCAAAGATGTGTCGAACAACCGGGCATGTGGGGAGTTGTATGAATGACTGGACTTGCACTAGCTCATGTGAGAAACAAGGCTTTGCTAGTGGCTCATGTGATGGTATGCGATCTAAATGTACTTGCTACAAGCAGTGCTAGAGATACTACAAACGTCTTCTAAACTTAAAACTACCCACGTTATGTATACTAGTCATGTTGTATAAAATATCATCAGGGATGACTGATGGTATACTTGAATAAGAATAAAGTTTGTAAACTGTAGTTTATCTTGTTCATTTGCTTTTTAAAGCATTTAATAATAGTTTGCAAAGGGTGGGTTTTACATGGTTTGAGTCTGTGTGGCAGTTGGGTTTAAACATGTGAATTAGTCGGTCCAAAAGTCAAAAACCATGATTACCAAAAAAAAAAAAAAAAAAGAAAAAAAAAAAGAAAAAAAAAAAGAAATCGTTTGCAAATAATCAGTAGCCGTACTCAACTATTTCGTGACAAATTCCCTTTTTTTGTTTCGAATTACATGTTCAATCATTTTAAGTAGTTCACTCCCAGATTTCGGTACATAAACGGTTCATTTTACAAAGTAATTTAGCATGGAATGACTAGTATCTTCTACTTGAAAGTTTTAATAAGTTGATTGATCCAAAAAAAAAAAAAAAAAAAAAAAAAAAAATTGAAAGTAAGTGTAAGATCCAAAATAAGTGTCCGTCAATGGAAGAAAAGTTTTAGTAAGTTGATTGATCAATAAAAAGATCGAAAATAAGTGTTTTTCAACAGAAGGATGAGAAATAAATAAGTGTTCTTCAACAGAAGGATAAGAAATTTAAGTGACTGAGCCAGTATTGTTCAGTCGGTAGGCCAAGAAAAAATTGAAAAACAATACCGACACAATATACAAGATTGTTTGGTCAGTAGGCCAAAACAAAAAAACTTGAAAAACGACACCGACACAAAATATGATAAAAATTTAAGAAGGATAAGAAATATCAGTAACGAAGCCAAAAGAATGAGAAATATCATTGACGGAGCCAGGATTGTTTAGTCGGTAGGCCAAAACAAAAAACTTGACAAACGATACAAAAACAAAATACGAAAAAATTTTAAAAAGTTATACAATAAGTTTTTCGTTTCAAACGCAGCATTTTAACATTATTAAAATCATCTTAAACACTATCTAAACTAAAGGTTTCTCCAATATCCTTTGCATTATAAAGTACTAAATTATCTGAAAGAAATTCATCAACCATTTTATTACGTAACATGTTCTTCATGAATTTCATGGCGGAAAACGCACGTTCAACACTTGCAGTGGACACTTGAAGAGTCTTAACACTAGTCGTATCAATCTGTCCACAAGATAATAGTGACTTGCCTTTCCTTTATACGCTAAGCCTTGACGTAAATCAAATATATATATTAACTTTCCTAACTCCGAATGATCTTTCATATCAAGTTCAAAGTGCTTTAACCGGAATTCCAAGTTATCAAGTCCTTGCTCTGTGAAATCAAGATAATTGTATTTCTTTGCAAGCTTAAGAATCGAATCTGAATTGAAAGATTTATATCCGTCCCTAAACCATGAGTTCTAAAAGTTCCACAATTTTCTCACTAAACCATGAGTCAAGTTCTCACAATGGAAAATCTATTATTTCATTATATATATCAAAATGATAGTGATGCTCATTCGTAGTGTTATCTTTTCCTTACACTTGTCCCTTCCAAATAAGGAGCACTGAAATAGGAATATGGATACCATTTTATTTTTCAAAAAATAATCACATCGTCAAGAAGAGAGTCACGTTTGTCATCCCTGGTGTTTGAATCAGCTTTCTTGTTTGTGAAACCATTTGAATTGCACTTACGACCTCTTGATCTTTTTGTTGCAAAGCCTTGCATAGAACGTCGGCATGACCCAAGATTGTTTTCATCATATGTAATACAAACTCAAAATCAAAAGAAGCCTTCTTTAATACTAGCCCATCTTTTTTATCATCTCCCAAGCTTATCAGAACAACAATAGAATAATATCTATGATCAAGATGATCAGAAACTAATCTAGGGTTTTATTTTGAGAGAGTATTCTTTGAGAGAGAGAGAATCGTATATCTTGAATAAGGTGATAAGCTGAGACTGCACTTTAATAGTCTCATCTACAAATTTAGAGAAATTGCAACATCTAGTTCATGAGAATTTACATAAGGCCCCTTCCGTGTTTTTCAATTATTTATTGTTGCCTCATATCTTCCAAGCTTTCTACACTCCAAGCTTTTTAACTCAAAACTTATCCAAAGGACTATAACTGAAAATATAAAACAATATAATAAGTCCCTAAAGTTACTATCAGATAGCAGATTAAGACCAATATTCCAACAAAGGGGGCAATGAGTGATGAAAATGATTCTATAACGGGAAAAAAATTGTTGATAAAATTGAAAACGAATCAGGTCGGTTACTCGGTTAGAAATACACTTGTAGCGGTTGTAGATTTTATAAAAGTAACTACACCTTTATAAATCGCTTACATATATATAAACTATAGTATGTGTGTTGTTGTAACATAATTCTTCGATAAAGAAATGCTAACTTGAAAACTGAAACTTAATTTTGAACAAAAAGAAAAGCATTGTTAATTTAAAAAATTAAGTGGAGTAAATAAAGCTTTTATAGTTATATTACTCTTATGATACTAGAATACCGTATCAATTGCAAAAGTGCAAAAGGAAGTACATATTGAAAACATATTTAATTATATTTTAGTGTACCAACTAAAGAAAGTACATATTGAATGGATATTTAATTACCCATTTTTTTCTTCAGACTTTTTACCAATTTTTAATGTGCTTTCCATAACTCCACCAACTATTGACGGCCCGAAAAAAATGTCTTCGAAGATTGAATTGATGATCTAATCTTTTTGAAGAGGGCACCTTGCATCTAATTTAACTAGTTTTTCTACTAATTTAGTTGTTCTCGTGGAGCTTTATTGGGGGCCTTTCCCCACTACCAACAAGCTAGGTGGCTCCGCCCCAGCATGTGAGTAGCATAAAATTGTCAATTTTAATAACTAATATCTCGACGTTTTTATAAGCAAACTGTTGTAGTATGAAAAATATCCATATATGAAAGTTTATTCATCAAAACACAAGGAACACACTAAGAGCATAAGGTAAGGTAACCCTAAGTTAAAGTTTAACGCACCGCAACTTCAGCGCCACATCAGCTTTAACCTTTTCACCTTAACTCACCAAAAAACACATGGTACAATAACTCACCTTTAAGGCTTTAACTCAACTTTAAATCAAATATTTTCAAATTCAACCCCTAAACTAAAACAAGTACTTCATTTATTAAAAACATAATATTAATTCATAAACATATTACAATACGGAATTAAAAAAAATAACGAAAAAAGAATACGAAACATATGAAATTTAAAACATACGAATTACAAATATTTATTCATCGTCTTCGGAATCTTCTTCTTCATGTTGATGTTTGAGACGTTTTTCCCAAACAAGTTTCATAAGGTCTAGTTGGAGTTGAGTATGCATTTCTTGGTCACGTATTTCTCTTGATATTCGACGTTGGGTATCACATCTGTCGACCCAACTGTCTCGTCTGAAACGTGGTGTCGGATCCACCCACATGTTGCTATACTCACGTAGTGCAAACTTTTTATCTTTTAAAATCATGTTATGCAAAATAATGCAAGTATACATGATTCTATGTATCTTGACAATTTTCAGTGCACGTGCCGGTTGTTGTAGTATACCCCAACGTCCTTGAAGAACACAAAAAGCACGTTCGACATCCTTTCATGCACTTTCTTGCTTCCTTTTAAAATAACCATGTTTTTTCTCAGTTGTTGCCGAGAACTATATAATTTGAATTTGAGCAGTGGAAGTATGAAAAAAAAATTGTTTGTTAAATGGGTATTTATGAGAAAATGGTTTCGAAAAAGTTTTTTATTTTTATTTATTTTTTTATTTTTACAAAACTAGCCGTTACAACGGTTATAAAGTATAGGGGGCTAGAATGATTTTTTTTTTAATTTATCGTATATATAGACGTTACAGGTGGCAAAAACGATTTTTTTTATTCCACTTGATCTTAACGCAGCGAGTTAACGTGCAAATGACGCACGGCCATGGTATAATAACTCACCCTTTTAACGCATCGAGTTAAGGTTTAACGCACCAAACACGCGTTACCTTATCCTTTGCTCTTACACGTTATACAATTTAAACACTTGTATTATATTGTAAAGCAATCAGTTGGAATAATTAAATTCAAACACTCAGACTTGGATAAAATTGTGTACATTACAATAATTAATCGGTAATTTTATTCATACCGTAAATTAGTGTTACATCATTAAAGCTAATCCAAAAATTACCCCGTAGCATATAATTTGCATAAATTGAGTCATTCACTTGTTTTAGTTGATCTCTGGAAAGTATTAATTCTTCCAAATCTATGTCGATGTCATCATACAAAAAACTCAGGGATGAAACCTAAGGGTTATATATATATATATATATATATATATATATATATATATATATATATATATATATAAACTCAGAGTAACGATCAAATGAGAAGAATTCTTAAAATAAGAAGGATGAGAAATAAGTATAACTACACATTAGAGATGCATCAATTTGAATTAGATGCATCCCTAATCTTGTAGATGCATCCTAATATGTTTTCTAACTAAAAATTAGATGTATATACATATATTAGATGCATTTCATCAAGTTAGACGAATCATATGTATTTTTCGTCCTTTGTGGGTCAAATTTGTTGCTAATACTACTTTGCATAGTTTTCACTTCAAAATCACTTTCGAAACTAATTGTGGTGCATCTAAATGAATAGAGATGCATCTAATTCAAGCCTATGCATCTCAAATATGCCATTATAGTCATTTCTCATTCTTCTCATTTTAAGATTTCTTCTCACTGGATCCTTACCCAATAAACTCATAGTCGCACTTCACTTTCAAAGGATATGCACTAAACTTTCTTGTGTGTCTATTTTTGAAGCTTTAAAGATTTGCAACTCATGGAGCATTTTAAGAAGTTGGTCACGCCGATCTTCTTTTAACTCAATAATTCGGCTTACGGATGAATTGTGCGGATCTACAAAGTATTTTTAGCTTTTGTTCAAGACATGTAAATTATCACCAAGTTTGGATGCATTGTTAGTATTGGATGTCATTTATCTTGGGAATTCTAATGAAAAGCGAGGAAGAATTTGGGTATAATATTACTCCATGTTGCAAAAATAGGCCTAGGCGGCCTTATAAACAGTGATTACAAGGTACACGGCCTTTCACCTTGTTGATTTTTACAAGGTAATCGGCCTTGTAATTGAAAATTACAAGGTAATCGGTCTTGTAATTGGCTATTACACGCTGCAGGGTGGTCATCCGTCTCATCACGATTTTTGCAACATTGATATTACTTATGAATAATGATATCAATTATGTAAACTTTTTTTGGCTTCCACGTTTTTCTCATATGAATGCCATTTTTTTCTCTAACCAACCAAATTTGAATCCAAATTAATATTTCATCTAAAATTTTCTTCCCACATTGAAATGTCAAAATTACAATAAATATTAGAAGCTTACGTCTACAGCATCATCATGCTTTAAGCATCAACTAAGAAGCTTTAACCATCAGTAGCAAGCCTTTCAAAACCTTTAATCGTTAGCACCAACAAGCTATGCAATTACTTTTAAAAATGAGTATCACCATAACCAATGTATTCAACAAACTGTGGGTGTAAACGAGTCGAGTCGAGCCGAGTACTGCCAAGCTCGAGCTCGACTCAAATACTAAAACTCGAGCTCGATCGAGCTTTATATTTCGAGCTCGAGCTCGACTCGTTATATAAAACTCGATCTCGAAAGCTTGACTCGAGCTCGATTATTTTCATATTCAAGGCTCGAACGTTCGGCTCGACTCGATTTGTATGAAAATTAAGTAAATATATGTATATAAAAAGGTAAAAGTGTAATTTAGTTGAAGCTCGTTAAGGCTCGAGAGCTTCACGAGCTGAGTATTTTCGAGCTCGAGCTCGACTCGAAAATATACTCGAGTTGCTCGAACTCTAGCTCGGCTCGTTTACATCGAGTCGATTTCGAGTAGTTTACGAGTCGATCCCGAGTGGCTCGCGAGTTGTCTCGTCTCGTTTACACCCTTTAGGAAGCTCTTTAAATATGGCCGGTAAGTTAAAATAAATAAATAAATAAAATGACGCTAATTACAGTAATAAGTTCCTAAATGAAGATTGTAAATTATCAAATCAGCAACCACTTCAATACAACCTTAAATCAAACATCAAAATCTCATAGCTCTTCCGTAACTTAGGGGCTGTTTATTTTTTTAGTTAGCTAAGGGACAAATGGGTCCCACAGTCCCTTGCATCATCTTATTGGGGAGAGACATATGTTTCACACTCTTCAAATTAAGATGATTTGAGTGGACCCAAACAAGAAAAGTAATAATATTAAATGGATGAGCCTCATGTTCCTTCCACTAACAGAAAAAAAGAAACATAGCCTTAATGTATACATGAACGTACTGATAACTGCTCATATTTACCATTTAATCCTAATCCGGCCACTTATGCCACTGCACATTTCATGGAAGTTATTACTATATAAGTGGGATCGATGTACATTGGTTACTAGCATTTAGTCCTAAATAGGTCACTAACATGTGGTGGAAGTTATAAATAGCACAAGATGATCTTGCTGTAGGTGTAAATTGTGGGCTTTTAACACCGCAAGCTGTTCCATTAATTGCATTATAGGTGAGTTTTAGATGCATTCGTAGTGAGGATAACGGTGGTTATCCCTTTTTTTCTTTTTGTGTAAAAGTGAAGCGAGTGAGATTTTTACTTTTTGGGTTGTGTGTAACAGAAATATTTTTGAGGAGAGTTTTTTTTTTTTTTTTTTTTTTTTTTTTTTTTTTTTTTTTTTGGAATTAGAATGTCATTGTGTAAAAACTGACATAACCGATAGCTACCCTCTTTTAACCACCAACTGCAAGCAGCTTGTGCGGCACTATTAATATGAACAGTCATTACATAAAATAATCGATTTGTAAACACTACCGACACTAGCAAAACATTCTTTCACTTTATATGCCACGATTGCATTTAATTTAATTTCTTGTGCTATTACTTTACCAAATTTGTCATTCATCGACATAAGTTTGTCGACATTGTTACTGTGTAAAAAAGAGTCCTAGGTACGCAAGGACACGTATAGCATAAGGGAAGCTCTCAGTCTAGTATATAATGTATCATTCTGCTTCTCTATTCTTATTCAAACTTGTAATAATTATTAATCAAACACATTTCACAATGGGTAAAGCTTTGTTCGTTTGTATGTTGATGCTTGTTGTCTTTGCCTCTGGTAAGCTACTCTTTCTTATTCTTGCTAGAAATCGTGGTGAAATATATGGGTTGGATTTAGTTGAGCTGTTGTCTTGTGTATGTATAAGTTCATTTGGAACTTGATAAACATATAATGTGGTAATATGTTCACGAAATTATTGACTTTTACTTCATAAAACGATTTTATCGGATATATGTAGGATATGTCCGACGATTTTATCGGATATATGTAGGATATGTCCGACTTTGAGCCTAAAGTTGGCAAACAATCGGAGCTTGAGTTGAGCTTAACTTGTTAGTACATGTTTCAAACTTGCATTCTGAGAGCTTAAATCAAGCTCAAACAGTTCGATAAAAACTCGACTTGTAAGCGGCATATTTCAGCCTATTTTCCTACTTGGCAAAAAGTTAATTTATGCTCATAGCTAGCTTAAACTGACCACATTTGTTAATAGGGTGATACAATTTAGAAATACCCTTGTTAATAAACATATTTTTGGTACATATATAAATAGATATAATGCCATGCATGCGCGTTTTTTTTTTTTTTTTTTTTTTTTTTTTTTTTTTTTTGAATGATATATTTTTATTTATTGAAAAACAAATAATTACATTTTTGTTTTGTTTTGTTTTGTTTGATTTATGATTTTTAATTATAGTTTATTTATTATTAAAGATAATCATTTAAAAAGTTTAATCATATTGTTAGTCGTTTTTTATCTATATTTTTCGTATTTATCTTCTACTTGTATAGTATATATATAAACAAAACGAATTATAAATTTATAAATTAAAAAATAATAATAAAAATATTACCTAATAAAGAAATAATATATATATATTTTTTTTGAATACCAAAGTCCTCACTTGGGGTTTTGTTTTATTATATAAAATATTAGCAACAAGAGCCGGTCTTTAAAAGTAATTTTTCGGCTTTTATTTATTGGAAATGCAATTTTTCGACATGAAGCATTAGTAATAACACTTTTTTTTTTTTGGTAATTTTGTTTGACTGATTGATATTGTTATACAAGTATTTATGTAACTGAAAACACTGATGTTTCTTCCATTTCTTTATGTATTTTCAATAACTTGTCTCATGTCGTGATTTTTTGAGTTTCAGTTGAGACCGGTGTGAAGATGACCGAAGCAAAGATGTGTCGAACCACTGGACATGCGGCAAGTTGTCTGAATGACAGTACTTGCAATCGCTCATGTGAGAAACAAGGCTTTGCTAGTGGCAAATGTGATGGTATACGACGTCGTTGTACTTGCTACAAGCCGTGCTAGAGATACTACAAACGTTTTGTAGACTTAAAACTACCTAAGTTATGTATACTTGTCATGTTGTATAATCATGCATGTTTGATGGTATACTTGAATAAGAATAAAGTTTGTTACTGGTAGTGTATCTTGTTCATTTGCTTTATTAAAGCATTTAATAATCATGTGTAAATAATCACTAGCGAGCTACTAAAATATTTCGTGACAAATACTTTTTATCTAGTGGTCACCTTCATTACTTTTAATTTCGGCGCCACCTCAGCTATATTTCTCATCTCACTCCCTTCACCTTTCACTCGTGTTGGTCACCACTACCTCATATTTCATTAAAATATACACTTTATACAACATACCTTACTAAATACCACACTTACACTACAAACTAAATTAAAAATAATAAAAAAGAAAGGTGGCCCGGTCACCTTTCACATCATTTTTTTTTCTTTTTTTTTTTGTTGGTTGTGTGTGAGGGTTGGGTTGGAAGGTGATCGCTCACCTCCTACTCCGCTCAGCCTTAATTCTTAAGTAGTTGTTCACTCAACTCCTAGATTTTAGTTAGTGATTTGCATACTCTATCAATTTATTTGCACACTCAAGATTTTGTATGATGACCTTTACACCCTTAATATTTGTGTTTTGATTTGAACACTCTACCAAGTGATGTAGGGGTATAAATGCCATGACATAAATATTTTGAGTGTGCAAATCAATTGATGTAGTGTGCAAATCACCTCCCTTTCATAAATGGTCCTTAAAAGATAGACTATAATTCAGGATTTAGCACGGAATGACTAGTAACTTTTAGTTGAAAGTTTTAAGTTGATTGATCAACAAAAAGATTGAAAAAAGTGTTCGTCATGATAAGAAATATGAGTTTACAATTAACTTGAGGCAAGATATATTTAAAAGATATGAATGCCATTTTTCACTTTAGATTGAGACTAACATCTTAGTTTAGGATTTATTTTATTTATTTATTTATTTTATTTTTTTGTGCTTTCAGATGTTAGTAGTCAGAGATATAGAACTTAGAGGGTGTTTGGATTTGAGATTGCTCTTTTTTTTTTTTTTTTTTTTTTTTTTTTTTTTTTTTTTTTTTTTTTGCTCTGCTTATGTTTTTTTTTTGGGCAATTGCATATATATATCCATTAAAACTTGCATATTTGCATATATACTCAACACATGCTTAATTTGCATTGTACATCATGCACTGAAAACTTGTATTTTGGAGAAATATGCAAGTTTTTAAGTTTTATTGGGTATATTTGCAATTCTCCCTTTTTTTAAGTAGAAAACACTTGTTCAATTCAACGTTGCTTGCTTTTCTGCTTTAAGAAAGCAAAACAATAGTTTTGTCGTGTTAGTTATTTTTTATTGAATAAAAATGATGTTTTACTCTTATATCTAACGTAAAACCTATATAAATGCACTTGCTAGAAAACTTATATTAAATTATTATTTTAACAAATATATTGCGTTTTTAATAAAATAAGCAAATCCAAGTTTCAAAAGTGCTTTTCATATAAGTACTTACTTTTAAACATAACCACTAGGAATAGCAATGGAGCGGGTTTGGAGCGGGGCGGCCATCCCCATCCCTGAATCCAATTACCAAAACGTGCTTCAAACCCGCCTCAATCTCCATTGGGGATCTTATTGGGGTGCCCCATTGGAGCGCGATACTCCTCCAAACCCTATTGGGGATCTTATCAGGTCCTTAATGGGGTGACTTTTTTGGCATGTTTTAAGTAGGGGTGATCATCGGTCGGAAACCGGACCGGACCGGCCAAGACCGGACCGGACCGAAGACCGAGAACCGGAAAACCATAGACCGAGACCGGACCGAATATGGTCGGTCCGGTCTCGGTCCGGTCTCGGTCCGGTCGGTCTTCGGTCGGTCCGGTCCAATTAGGCAAGTTTTTTCGGGTTTTTGGTCGGTCCGGACCGGACCGGACCGGACCGACCGGACCGAGACCGAATTTGGCAAAAAGCTTAGACCGAGGACCGGACCGAATGTGGTCGGTCCGGTCCGGTCGGTCTCGGTCCGGTCGGTTTTGTCGGTCGGTCCGGTCCGGCCGGTCCGTTTGCTCAGCCCTAGTTTTAAGCAAAATGAATTCAACGTAGATTGTTTTAAACAAAACAACTTCAAATTATCTGGTCACACATTACAAGAAACACTTAAACATTAGACATAACAAGGATCGTTTAGTTTTTACAATCTTCTCCATGAAACAAAATAATAAAAACTTAATGTTGACTTGGTCTTTTCCTTCCTTTGAAACAACTCACGAAAGGAGGTCTTCGTTCATTTAATATGCAAAAACAATAGCTTAAATCATCTGTTTAAACGTCTAAACCAAATGTTTAAATATAATAACTTACTTGATATACTATTTACTAAAGTTACATACATACACATAAATAATATATAATTTATAACGTGTATATATATTATATCGGGGCGGGGATGCTTGGCCCCAGTCACTGCTTTGAACCTGTTAAAAATCCCCATTAATGCTCCAAAACCCGCCCCGAAACCCGATAAGCTTGCCCCGCCCCGCTCCAAAAAGTTCGGGTTTCCCCGTCGGATTCGGGTTTTTTTTGCCATCCCTAAACCACAAGGAGAATAAAGAAGCAATGTGAAACACCCACTTAATATCTCATACTCATTTGATAAACATATTTAGTTGTCCAAAGAAGATTTATAGCCTTGATAAACATATTTTGTTGTACGAAGATTTGTGGCCATGTTCCAAACGAGTATGACACTTCTTCCATTGAGTCAATCGTCTTTGTTGAAACCACACTATGAGACAGTCGCGGACTCAAGTCTACGGTGAAGTTGACAAACTTTAATGATCTAAAAAAACAAGACAATGTAACGTAAAATTTTGGTAATAGGTTTATTTCATAAAGATGAATACTTTGACTACAAGTTAAGTAGCGCCATAAAAAAAATTACGAAAAGTTAGTTTACCCGATAAATAAAGATACATGTGGATTACGGGAACCAGATCCATTGCCCGTGCAAAATCTCACATAGAAAAGGTCAAGACAATCGACCATAAAAGATGATGATATACAAAGTACTAATGTTTGAAACGATATTAAGAGTGCGTTTAGTTGGAGAAAAAAAAATCTCTTGTTTCTTATCTCTAGTTTTGTAAAAATTTGGAAGTGAAATTTATCTCAATAAAACACTTGAAAATATAAAAAACGCGTTTAGTTGATATTTGTATTTTCTATTTTGAAGAAGGGAGGGAGGGTTGTGGTTTAAAAAAAGAAAACAAGGAAAACAACTAAAATTTATTTTGCAATTTTCCTTATTAAATTAGAAAATAGGGGATTTTCTGTTTAGCTAAATATTTTGTTAGAAAACGTTTTTTTGAACGCGATATCTGTTTTCCTTGTTTTATACAAAAAAATTTGTAGAAAACAAGGTGTTTTCCCCCGACTAAACGCACCCTAATGGTTTGTAACATTTCAGCTCCTCAATAATAGTCAACATGATACATACACATCTTACTAGCTTCGGAGGCAACATATACACTCTCAGTATAACTTATTGATTTGTCTGGGTTTTTAATTTACTAGCTTTGGAGGCAACATATAGACTCTCAAGGGTTGTTTATTTATTTATTTATTTTTGTTAGCTAACACTGTGTTCTTGAGATTTACATACAAGAGAAAGGAAAAGAAAAGGAAAAAAAAAATCGTGTTCTCAAGATCTTTTATGGGGAACAAAGGAAAAGAAGGGGAAAGAAGATGTAGGCTTTTTTCTAGTATAAATGTTTCTTCCACTTTTGGGAGGAAGAGAGATTCTCTTCCTTTCTTTTCTCTTTTATCACTTCTTTTCTTTTCTTTTATAAATACCACTCGAGAACACAGCGTTTGTGGAGTCCAGGGCTGTTAGTTGATCTGGATGGGGAAGGGATCATTTTTTTCTCCCTTGTAGACACAGATGAAATAAAAAAATGGATTCCACTTATAAAAGAAACAATATTAAATAACTTAGTGGGTCCATATCTTTCCTCATATGGAAAAAGAAACAGCACCTCACTATGACTTAAGAAACCTTAAATCAACATTAGGAGTATCATATAGCTTTTTCGTAACTTAAAGTGGTATATGGAAGTACTAATAAGTAAATAACTACTCATATTTAACATTTAATCCTAATCCGACTACTAATGCCACTAACATATAGTAATAATTGGTCTTAACATGTGGTGTAAGTAACTACTATTTGAGTGGGGACTCATCGAATTGTAAAAAACTATGTATTTAAAAAACATGTTTGGATTTGTGCGTTTTATTAAGATATTCGATGTGGAGAGATTGGTTAATAATTTATGTACGATTTGGATTGGACGTTATAAAATTCATGCAAACATCGCTAGGTTTCAGAGAATGCATGTGAATAATGTTAATAACCATTTCAAAAACAGTAATAGTGAGAATAGAAACAAAACAGGTGATCAACACAATGATAAGGGGTTAATGGGTCTTCTAACTCCTATGCCCATGTTATCAAAACCGGATCCAAGTCTGGAAGTGGATGTGGAAAATAATCCAGCATTGGTGCTGGACGAAACATGTTTGAATCAGCAAGACCTCTCACTAGCTTTGATGGGTAAAGTGAAGGAATTTGCATATCTATCAAATTTGAGGATGGTTTTGGCTAATGAAGGTTTTTATAACATAGTGCTTAAGTACATGGGTGGGTATTGGGTGATGTTAGGATTTCAATTAGAAGAAGATGTTTCAGAATAAGACGGGCATCAAAAGAATTTACCATTGATGGGAGGATTACTTGGGTGGAGATTGAAGGAGTTCCATTAAGATTGTGGTCTGAAAAGACATTTAATCGTATTGCTTCTAAATGGGGTGTCTTATTGAATGTTGATGATCAAGAAGATGGTTGCTTTCATAGGAAATGAATTTGCATCAATACCAAGGCTGTTATGAACATTTATGAGGCGTTTAAATTTATTTATCAAGGACATGTATACTGGATTCGTGCTAAAGAAGTTCCTAGATGGGTACTTGATTTTGTGGAAGATAATGATGAGGAAACTGACACGGATAATGATATAAAAGAAGGAGATTCAAAAGGAGAAGATCGGGGATTTTCTTTTTTGAAAGGAGATAGTGACACAGAAGAGGTTCCTAAAACAAAGTTTGAGGAGGATCCACATCAAGCTAATTTAGAAGAGGTCTCTATTGGGCAAAAGGATTCATGATCAGAGGATCCATTTAATATTTATGACTTACTTAACAAGAAACAAGGAGGTAATAAAAACAGTTCTAGCTTAGAGGATAGTTTTAAGTATCCTCCTGGTTTTACTCTTATAGGTGTTACAGAAGGGTTGTCCAAAAAAGATGATGAGCCTAAAAAGGAAGATGTTGAATGTTCTCAAAGTATTCATGTGGAAGAAGTAACTTTTAGAGTGAAAGATAATTGTTTGAATAAGAGCCTTAAAGAAGATGTAGCGGAATCATTTTGCGCATGTCACTTTATGAAATTTGAAGCACCATGTACACGTGGTTCTATATTACAACTGATAGATTACTTGGTGAAGGTGGGTCATACAATGGGTTATAACATGGAAGGGTGTATGAAAAACATGGAAGAGATCATCGAATCTCAAGGAGCGAATGTAGTGCATCAATGAATTTTATGTCGTTGAACATCCAGGGCCTCACCCAAAAGGCTAAAAAATATTGGGTTAATGAGTTATGTGTAGGTGAATTTATTGTCTTTGCAAGAAACAAAAATGGAGTCTATTAAGCTTTTTAGCGTCAACATGTGTTAGGGAAATTTCGCGTTTGATTATGTACATAGCGCTTCAGTTAGTAACTCAGGTGGTATCCTTTGTGTGTAGGATCCTAGATACTTTAATAAAATTAATGCCACAATTTCAGATTATTTCGTTATAATGTGTTTGGGTGCCGAATGGAAAAAATCTCCTCATTATTTCGGTTTATGCTCCACAAGAGTTAGCTGAAAAAAAGATGTTATGAGATTATCTATCCTTAGTGATTTCAAACTGGAAAGGCGAGGTGGTTACTATGGGTGACTTCAATGAAGTTCGTACAAAAGCTGAGAGGTTTGGTTCGGTGTTTAATGTGCAAGGTGCGGAAGTGTTTAATTTGTTTATTTCGAATGCAGGGTTGGAGGTTCCTCTAGGTGGATGTTCTTTCACGTGGTGTCACAAATCAGCTACAAAGATGAGTGAGATTGATCATTTTCTTATTTCATAAAGTTTAATGAGTTCATGTCTTCCCAATATTTCAGCAGTTACTTTGGATTGTTACTTATCTAATCATAGGCCAATTTTTTTGCATGAGGTTAAGTATGATTATGGGCATATTCCTTTCTGGTTTTTCCATTATTGGTTTGAAATTGAAGTTTTTTGATAAGGAAATATTTGTTACGCTTTTAGGGGGTCATTTAAGCCCTAAATCGTGTTTTTATGATCAAATACTACCTTAAATCGTTTCTTTTGTCATTTTAGGTACTTGGGACATGAATTCTGAAAAATGGAGCATTTTGGAGCTTTTTGGACATTTTTATGCTCAAGTATGAAGAAAACAAGAAAAGTCAATAAAAGTCAGGAAATCACACCTGACGGCGTCAGGCTTTACATGCTGACGCCGTCACCTTATACTGGAATGATAGTAGATTTTACACGTGACGCCCCAGAAACCAAAGTAAAGTTAACATCTGACGGGGTCAGGTGTTATGGAGTTGAGGCCGTCTGGCTTTGATCATACACGAGATGGCGCAGAAGTAATCAAAGAGTGACGGCGTCAGAAGTGAATCTAGGTGATCCGAGAACCTAAACACGGCGATCTGAGGGCATCAGAGGCCAAAGCCTGACGCCCTCAGACTTGTATATCTATATATAATTTTTGATTTTTCGTTCATTAAGTGTGTAACTTTTGGGAGATAAAACCCTAGACGAATTTTACTATAAACTTAGGGTTTCTAAGCGCTCTTATCCTTCATGTTTAATTGAAGATAAGTCTTCTTTTTAATCATTCAATATGTCTATGTGTTGTTTGATTGATTGTTTATCTTGTCTTTCTTTTAACATGCTAGCTTAATTCTTCTTGTGTTTACTTAGATCTAATGAAACCTAGTTATTCATTATTGGTTGATGATTTGTTATTAGTAAATTTGGTTGATTGATTTTCGCGTAGGCTTAAGAAAACTGGCCATACTCCTACATGGTAATAGGATTGAACGTCTTAAGAAACGTAATCAGATGTGTACTATGATGTTATTGGTTGTATTTAATGCATAAGTAACTGTTTACGAGGCCTGGATAGGAAGAGATAGAAGCTTATAGAGTGGGGAATGACGTACACAGCCCCATGACTGGTATTAAGGAATACAACCATTCATCCAAACAACTGTAACAAATCAATTAATCAGTAAGAGATAACTAGGGAGTAGTGAAATCTAAGTAAATACGTTTTTCCCATTATAAGAAGTTCACCAATTTACTTTTCTGTTATTTTATTTTATTTTGCATTTATAGTAATTTTGGGTTAGTTGACTGGCAACTAATTCCGTCCACTCTTCCAAAACTGAGATTTTTACTTGTTTTATAAAAATATAAAAAAAATACGAAAAGAATCATCCCCCACCTCTAGACCTAGTTTAAATAGTTTTTAATCCTAACGATACTATTCCCCTAGAGAACGATCGATCCCCCGGTACTTGCCACTCACTATACTACATCGGTCAGGCACACTGCCTGGTGGGGATTGCAAGCATCTCAAGATCCCTTGAGAAGTAAAACCTTTTGCAAGGTTGCAAAACCACGCATCAAGTTTTTGGCGCCGCTGCCCGGGAATAGTTATTGTTTAGGTTGAATTTTATTTTTATTAGGTCTACTCATTAGATTCTTTTCTAGTGAGATTTTTATTTTTATTTGGTTTTCTTTAGTCTATCTTTTTCTTTGTTTCTTTGTTCGTGACCATTACCATCCGCCATCATGGAAGGTGGTAATATCTTTGATCTAGCCAACCCACCTCAACAAAACCCACCACAACCAAACCAACCCGAACCACCTAGAGCCCGCACTTTAGGAGAATACTCCCGACCTAGCCACTAAGGCTATCGAAACACCAGTGAGCTCACCCATGGAGCCAATGTGTCTCCCTTGCGATCCGACACCATCCGGTTGGTGCAAAGCAGATGTGCTTTTCATGACTTCGTTCTGAAGATCCAAACCAACATCTCAAGGATTTCCTTAAAATCGTAGATTCCATAGACCTTGATGTTGCCACTCGAGAGACAACCCGATTATGTCTCTTCTAATTCTCTCTACGTGACCAAGCTAGTCAATGGCTTGAGCGTTTACCCGCGGGATCCATCACCTCTTGGGATGATCTCACCACTCGTTTCCTTGCTCAATTTTTCCCACTGGGAAGAACCGCCAAGTTGAGGAATGACATCTTGATGTTCCAACAACGTCAAGGTGAAACCCTTTACGAAGCTTGGACTCGTTTCAAGGACATACTCCAAAAAGTCCCTCACCATGGTATTGATCTTTGGCTTCAAGTCCAAATCTTTTATGATTATGTCAATCAATCCACAAGGCAAACCATTGACCAAGCAGTCGGTGGTAAGCTACGTGACCTAAATGCGGAAGAATCATAGGGAATCATAGAAGATACTGCTCTCTATGACAACGAATGTTGGAATGATCCCCATGACTTGAACAAAATGGTCAAGGCAATATCTTTGCCTTCGAATAATTCAAGCATTCCTGACTGTAGGATGATGGAACTTGAGGACCAAATCAAGTTTCTTATGAAATCCTACGAAGCTCCTAAACCATCAAGCCAAGTGAACAAAATCACTTCTTCGTGTGAATATTTTAGTGGTCCCCATGACACTCATGATTGCATGAAACTCCCCGAACAAGCTTTTGCGGACTACGCATCTTTGCGTACCGATGAAGCGGGAGATAAGTGGTACACTTTCAAGCCCGAGCCAAACACTTATGGTGATTCTTACAACACTTCTTGAAAAAATCACCCAAACCTTAGGTGGAAACAAACCAAAACACTTCTCAAAACAATTCTTCCAATCCACATAATCGTTTTCAACCAAACGGTTCAACCGCGAATCGTAATTTCAACAACAATCCTTCCAACTACTATGGTAGTAGCAATAATTTTGAAGTATTGATGTCTAATTTTATGGCATCTCAAGAAGCACGTTTGACAAAGTTTGAAGCCGATTTCAAACAAAAGCAAAGCGAGATGACAAATAAAATTGACACCTTGTTGAAAATTCTAAATGACAAAGACTTGGGAGCCTTTCCAAGAGACACAGTCAAGAACCCGAAACTAAACGTTAACTCTATTTCATCAGTTTCGTCTTTTAGTTCTTGCCCTCAATATTACTCTGTCAATGCTATGAGCACGTGTTTAAAGCAAACTCAAGTTCTTAAAAAAGACCAACATGAAGAAACCACCAATAAAAAGTCGGTCAACAAAATAATTGAACCACCTCCTATTCAAAACCTTGATGATGAATTCAAGGAGCTCCACCTTGAACGTCTGATTATTGATGTTTTAGCTCGTGCTCCTTACTACAATGCCTTTTTGGAAAAATATAAGAAGAAGCTTAAATTAGGTTAAAAAGGAACTGCCTTCATTCAATATAAGTTACCTAAGAAATTAGATGATCCGAGCATATTTGTTC